>JAGKTI010004274.1:39429-51584 GCA_018397915.1 Birgus latro
ATACACACACACACAGACACACACAGACACACACACACACACACACACACACACACACACACACACACACACACACACACGGAGGCACTTAGCCATTCTTTTCCACCTGAACAACATATGCCTGCCTCTGCTTCCTTCTCGTGGAGAACTGTGCAATAAATTAAGTCAGTCAGTTAACTCATATGATGCCATTCTTGTTTCCTCATAAAGAATCGCAATACTGTATTGATGTTGGCCATTGTATAGCAGATATTGTATGTGGAAGTTAAACCAAGTTCTATAACCAGCTAATTTTTTCCAAGCAGTTACTGGAAAATGTTGGGGGAAAAAATTGTTCTTGGATGTGTTACATATCTATAAAATTATGAAAGGCTTAGCATGTACATTGACTCTATTTACATGTGACTAAATGTTTCCATATAGTGATAATTGTGTAGCTAGTTACCAAGCTTGTAACCACATTTCACTATCATGATAGTTACCAAGCTTGCAACCACATTTCACTCTCAAGATAGTACCTCCAAAAGTCACTGGTTGCCTACCTCAGATCTAGAGGTATAGTACCCTGCATTACTAGAGAGCATGCTAATTAAAAAATTGACATTAATTGAAAATGCTGATGATGATGAAAACAACTAAACTAGTGGAAATATCTATTTATTGCCAAATGTCTCAATCCCATAAAGGATGGTCACAAACCAATCGCCTCCATGTCACCCTGTCCAATGCCATTTCACTGCCCTGCTCCCAGCTCACACCCCCCTCTCTCATATACCTCTGCACTGCATCCTTCCTTCTCATCCTTGGCCTCCCCCTTCACCTCACTTGCATACACTCTCCTCGTTAGTCTTGTGCTCTCCATCCTCTCCATATGGCCAAACCACCTCAGTGCATTTCTCCTAATGCATTCTGTCACATCCACATCCACACCACAACACTCATCCACTTCCTCATTTGTCAGTCTATCTATCCACATAACTCTACATGCTCCTCTCAAGTACAGTAACTCATTTCCACTGCTGTCACTCTTTGACTTGTGTCCTTCCAACAGGGTCCAAGCTTCACTTCCATATGTTAGGGTTGGTATCACAATACTGTCATGCAGTGACTTTTTTACTTCCATGCATACTTTCCTGTTCCTTATCACTGTAACATTTCCTCCCTGTTGAACCCTTTCAAGCACTTCACCCTTTAAATTTCCATCCATACTCAGCACACTACACAAGTACTTAATTGCACTCACATTTCCATTTCCTCTTCATCTAACCCCACTGTTCATTCAGTGGCTTCATTTCTCTTGAAAAAATATTTGGTGGGGGAGGGGGGAAGGCAGACTTTGAAGGTCTTTGACCAAGTTACACAGCAGCATGCTTTGTGTCTAAATGTGGAGGGGCACTGCTTGTGGAAAATGAGTATCAGTTGGAAATGATTTATTGAATTGCTGGTACAGTATTTGGGAAACTTAGCAGGATACTTATACTAATGTATAGTGTATTCCAAGTCATATGATGATTACAGTGACTTCATTTCCAAATTTATATTTTTAGTGTAATTTTTCTTTTGTTTCTGTCAGCTGCTGTAATGATTTGCAGTGTGCATGTAATTATCTGCCATAATTGTTGGGATTTTGGATGCAGTGGGTACTGTAGTTAAATCAGGTTTCTTGTCATTATACTGTCTATGGTGCAACTTCATAGAGTATTTTCCAGCAGTTTATTATTCCTTAAAAATATACATTTTTGCAGGATTCAGAATATGAAGATGATTGATGGAAAGCCAGAGTACAAGGGAGCAGTAGATGTGCTGATGAAAGTCATTAGAAAGGAAGGATTCTTCTCTCTGTGGAAAGGCTTCACACCATACTACATGCGTCTTGGTCCACACACAGTTCTTACCTTCATATTCCTTGAGCAGATGAATCTCATGTACAAGAAATATGTTCTTGGAGATGCTAGTGCCAAGGGAGGAGGATTGTGAAGAGGGTTGATTGTATTTGGGGTGCAGTGGGTACTGTAGTTAAATCAGGTCTAGTCCATTGAGTATAGCAGTATCATACATTACTAGGAATTGATTGGCTTACATATGTTTTCGTAAATAATGACTGTAATTTGTTTTGCTTGTTTTTCACCTCCAAAAATGCAGTTTATATAAGTTTGTTATACAAGCATTTTTCCAGCAGGCAAATTTTCTTCCATGGGTCAGTGCGATTATTCACCCATTGATGCCTAAAATAGTTGTCATTTTAATTTATTTAATATTGCAAACCCCCTAGAACATTGAAATATTACCACAGTCATACTCCAGTATACTAAATGAAAAATATACCTGTACTGCCATAATTGTTGAGAAAATATACCTGTACATGAAAATTATTATAATACTCTGGTCTACTGAAAGGTCCAGTTTTCTTCTACAGGATGCATAAGAAAATTGGCCAGTTGTCAGTGTAGTGGTACCACTTGTTATATGCAGTTCCCTTTACATCAAATGGGATTGTCCTGCATGAGGTCCATGTATAGTGCTTTGTTAGGGAAAAAGTGCATTCGATTATGTAGGAGACATGGATTTCTTATATTTATTTATAAAATTTAAACATCATGAGACTCCATTGTTTGAGGATATGGATGAAGCGGCTCAGCTTGACATCACATAAGCGAACAGCTTCACATTTTATGACATGGGAGGGTGTCAGTTTCATAACTGATTGTACCTATCTTTTGACCTCACTTGTGCATTATATAAGCTTTGAGTACTGTGAAGATTATGGTGCCAGTGATGATGTATCAGGTATTTGGCATTCTTCATGTAGTACAGTATTGTATTGGTTGATAGTGGTAACTGTTTTTCTATCTTACTCTTGACCAACCAAGAGATGATTTGATCATGTGGAGCAAATAGACTCTGAAAGATTGACTAGGAAATTGTGTGTGAGTGAGATGAAATGGGAGAGGAGACTGTCTGATGATGGAGGAGAAGAATGGTGACATGGAGATGATTTGTTTATGGCCATCCCTGCTGGGGTTAATTATCTGGCTATAGATAGAGTAATACTTCTCATAGCCTACTCACACCATTGTAATTTAGATTATGCAATGTCATTATTATTTATTGCCATCCCAATTAAAGTTCCCATGCACAGGATGGGATGAGGCAGCATGCGGAAACAAATAAAAACTGTAAAAGCAGGAGAAATTCTGTATTGAAAAGCATGCCCAGGTAAGTCAGCTACACATCATACATCATTCAGGTC
The DNA here is from genome assembly GCA_018397915.1 of Birgus latro. Lineage (NCBI taxonomy): Eukaryota > Metazoa > Arthropoda > Malacostraca > Decapoda > Coenobitidae > Birgus > Birgus latro. The sequence continues at coordinate 42,680 of JAGKTI010004274.1, forward strand.
ATGATAATTAGTACTGAAATTGTAACATACTGGGTGTTACAAAAAGACTTGGACAACTTTGGTTGTTAATGTGTGTAGACTTGGAAATGTTGGAACCTTAATTAGTGCAGCCATACTAGCTTCACCCCCCAGCTAAGCATAGTGGCTTCCACCAGTTTGCATGCAGCTGTGACCTAAGCATTTAGATTTGCTAGTTTGCCACCATGGTCATGTAGACCATATCTTTGACAGACTCCCACAAAAAATAAAGGGGGGGGGGGAGGCGTTATGCCAGATGATTTATGACAAGGTAATTGATCTGTCTCGGCAAGTCTAGCTAGCATACTTAGCCAAACATGGCAAAATGTCTTATATGCAACAGAGTGCAGTGAAGATGGTCCACCCTAGTATGAAAGAGTTTAAATGAACTATTAAGGGGACAGTTGATTTACAGTGTATCACATCTCTACCTTTTCTGTACCATTGATAGCCATTGCTGAAAGGATCTTAATGACCAATGTTAAGACTGAGAGATTGTATGGGATATAAATAAGATTTATACATAATCAGATGTGAAGCTTTAGTATAAGTAGATAATGTTGTACCTGTGAGTTATGATACAGAGGAGCAATATTACCTCAATTTCATTACGGTATCCTATGTGGATGAGTCATTAATTTAAATTCTTGAATCCAAGTGATGTCCTTTCCAGTTTATTATTGCAGCTACCAGACAACACAGTCAGTCAAGGAAAGGCCTCTTGTATTGAAGGGGTACATTAAGACGGTTTATGAAGACTGTGTTAAACATGTGTTAGAAACTAACGTAAGTTTTATAAAATCATAAGGAGATAGCAAGAACATAATGAAGAATATGTTCCAGGCTAAATGGATTATGGAGCCATGAATATCTACATACCAAGTGCATACATTTGACAACCTTTTAGGTCCATAGTTGAGGTATAAGATGGCATGGCTGCCATTTTTAAAAACATGTTGATGACAGTTAATGTCATGTTATCATTGCATGGGAATTTTATTGTGCTAATTTTTGAAGCTCTTATCACTGAAATATCAAGTACAACATTGCAGTGCTGTCTCCGTATGTTATATAAGCTTTCATATTTTTTTTGCACATTAGTCTGGGGAAATTATTGATACTGGCCTGGCGATGATTCTAATGATATACTTTCACAGATCAGCATAAACTACCTGACCACAGTTGAGCCGTACTGAAGTAGTTGAATGGATATTGTACTACCTAACATTTTGAAGCCTGACTCAACATTTACCTTAATGTGGTTTAGGTTGACATTGCTGAATTGCAGTTATTATGGTTCGAGAGTGTTTTATATAATAACAGTTTATATTATTGTTTTTGTTGCATTTTAAGGTCCATATCTTGCTATGAAATTTCCTTTGGCATGGAAATAATAGTTTTATGAAATGTGATGGGAATACAGTCTCCCTCCCCCCCCCCCCACTGTATACCTTTTCAGGGCTATGTAGGTGGTCACAGTTCAAGATGATGCTTTTGCATATTCACAGTTGCTCCCATGTTTCTAGTACTATTGCACTGGCATCATGGAAGTACTGTATGAGTTAGGGGATTGAAGAAGATGTATGCCTACTGTAGTCAGAAATAATATCTTGTTGGTTTCACAGTGAAAAATGTTGCTTCTCACACTTTTTCAGGTGTCATATATCTGACAAGGGATTGTGTATGTTGGATGTTGTATTTAGTTCTTTTTCTTTATGCCATATTGGTAAAAATTGTGGGTACTGTTTGCATAGTTTCAAAATGTAAAGATGGAAAAAAGTTAAGATACTTTTTTGATCAAGTGTGCAGTATGACATTGCCAGTGTCATTTATCTTGTAGCATCTTTTGTGTTACAGTTGTAAGAACCAGTCCTACCAGAAAATATCTAAGGAAATCCATGAAAAATTGTAATTCCCTTTTCTTTTTGCACTAAACCTTTTTAGTACTGTATACTATGTTAAACTGCTGCATGGTTCCAAACTTGAAGTAAAGGTAAAGTACTCTGATATATATAAATGTTTCTGCTGTACACTAATTAGGGACTCCTTATTATTTAGTAATGAAATCTGTCAGCTTTTGATTATATACAATATGCTGAAAGTGAGAGAGAGAAAAAGAATGTGTGCTTGTGTGTATGCCTCCTTCCTGTCAGTCACTGAAATAATATCCCAATATGCTGCATACTGTATTACTTACTCTAGTGGCACAAATCTAAACTGGCAGCTACGGTAGGGTTCCAACCTGTGTACAGTGTTGCCACGTTTTCCATCCTCTCTCTCTCTCTCTCTCTCTCTCTGTCTCTCCTGGGGGGATGTGCGTCTCCCTGGGGAATTTTGTTTCGTTTATGAGTGACTTTTAAACTTGTGCTTTCATTTCTTTATTTTGTTTTTATTATATCTAGTTATATTTTTTAAAAATTATTGTTTTACAGATGGAGCCAGATGACCTCGCTGTTGAGGTGCCATGATTTGATTTCTTTCAATCATTCTCTCTCTCCCTTCTTCTCTCCCTTTCTCCATCTCTCACTCAGCCTGACAATGCGCTCAACACTGCTCCTGGTCTGCCTTCCCCCCCCCCTTCCCTCTCTCTCTCCTGGGGGATGTGCATCTCCCTGGGAAATTTTGTTTCTTTCAAGAATGACTTATAAACTTGTGCTTTCATTTGTTTTTCTGTTTTTATTATATCTAATTATACTGTATTAAAAAAAAATTATTATTGTGTTGCATATGGTGCCAGATGACCTCGCTGTTGTGGCATCATGATTTGTTTTCTTTCATTCAGTCATTATACTTCCTCCTTCCCTTCCTTCCTTCATCACCCCGGGTGAGACTGGGTCTGTGTCTGTTGCCGGTCATGAGGGTTTAATGTATTATTTTTATTTTTTTACTAAGAAATGGGCATATTTTTACTTATATTCCTGCACATTATCTTATAATCATAATTGTGACATTATTACCCACCCCAGAACTACGGTAAAAGCCAATAAAAGTGACTACATTTTTTTTTTAGCAACACTTAAATATTTATGCCACATTTCTGTATTTCTGTATAAATATTTTATGCATAATAAGTTTTCTGTTCTCTCATATATTATAATACATACGTTAAAATTGTATTCATATACGTTTACCTTATTTGCGATGCCTTTTATATATGTATCAGCTGTTTCACATCTCAGGTTTGGGAAACATAGCAACCCTGTACACAGGTTGCTGCCCCCCCCAATCCACCAGTTTAGGTTTGTTTCATTCATTCATTCATTATCCACTCCTATGTCGCCCCACAGAGAAGCGTAGGAGCCCAGGGCTAGGCAGGTTGGTCCTGACACTTAAGATGAGAGTGACCAGCCTCTCTCATCCCTGAATGGCATTACGAGAGCAATAACCCCAACCATCCCTTGGATATAAACCTTCACCGGCTCATTCCGATTGGTGCGCCGTAATTACCCACTAAACCACCAGGCGCCAAAAGTTGGTTATATGGTTACCACCCAGTGTAGTAAATGGTTTCCTAGTGTACAGGAAACCATTTGGCTTTTCATTCACAGGCAGAAGGAAGAGGAAAGAATGAAGGAAAGAAAGACAAAAGAGGGAGTGTAAAGTCACCTATAGGCAGAAGGACGAGGAAAGAATGAAGGAAAGAAAGACAGAAGAGGAAGGAAGGAATGGAAGGAGAGGAAAGGGCAAACACCCGAGAGCAGCACTACATCGAGTGAGTGGATGGTGAGTGCCCCCACCACAATATTATATACTGTGTATGCTTTCAAGCATTCTTGGGGTCAGGCTAAGTTAAATGGCTTAACAGTACTTAAGTAGACTAATACTGCAAAGTATAGTACCGAACCACAGGGGGTAAAAATTACAAACTTGTATTTAATTGTACAAATACAGGTGCAATTTTTTATTTATTTTTAATGTTGCATGTTAAGGTAATGGGATCATTATTAAGAGACACACTTATACAAAAATAATCTTATCTTTGGTAGGTAATCATGATAACGTATTTATGTCAAAACCCAGCCTAATGGATAATCAGACCTCTTTAATAATGTCTGATAAGGCAAGTGTGATATATAAATGCAGTGTTGTATCAATGATTAATTTGAAGTACAGCAATATTATTTCAATACAGTAATCTGTTACATAACTGCTTCTTTATTTTTACTCTAAAAATCTTTTATAATATCTGTGAAGGATCCGTGACAGCTGGACAAAGTGTAAAAAAAATGAATAAATAAATTTGTTTTATGGGAAGTAAGCATCTGCACTTTTTTTAAAAATAGAACTTTCATATTTCTTACAGAATTAAGCCCTGTCAGGTACAGAGTTGTGTATATGACTAGTTTAAATAATAGAATAACATTGCTCAGCAATTTTAATGTAAAAAGTGTAGAATGGCACTTGCCATCCACTCACTCATGTAGCGTTGCTTTGGGTGTTTACCTTTTCCTTTCTTCCTTCCTTCCTCTTTTATCTTTCCTTTATTCTTTCCTCTTCCTTCTGCCTGTGGCTGACTCTACACTGAGTGACAAGCTAAATGGTTTCCTGTACACCAGGAAACCATTTACCATGCTGGGTGGTAACTATATAACCGAATTATGGCTCCTGATGGTTTAGTGGGTAATGAAGGCACTCCAATCGGATTGAGCCTGTGTAGGTTTGTATCCAAGGGGTGGTTGGGGTTTATTCCTCACGATGTAATGCCACTCAGGGATGAGTGAGGCTGGTCACTCTCATCTTAACCCGCCGAGTCCCACCAACGTACGATGCATGTCGCTACTTTTTTCCGCGGACAGACCCATCGATGTGCATCGTACATCACTCAATTGCAAGGCCCATTGTGTGCACATTTTTCAACATTCGCTTGTGATTTTTGGTAGGCATATGTGGGAGACCTTCCTCTACCTGCTGTCAAGTGGGGATACTGCCTGGCCCCACCTAACCCCCCCTTTCCCCCCCTCCTCCCCCCACACTGGGCAATTCACCTGTTAGCTGTAACCTGGCCAGTAAAGGTATGTTGCCCCACGGTCTTTCGAATGACGAAATTCGCGGTGAAGGTGATTCCTGAGGTGAAGAACAAAGAAGCTAGAGGTAGAAACAAACAGAAGTGATGAGGTGGTAATGTCGTAAAGGAAGTGCCATATACTGGGGTTTTGGGTGAGTGAACAATGCTTATAAATGCCTATATTATTGTGTGAAAACCAATATAGACTTGTACTACACATAAATTTGTACCAAATAAATGATATAAATACGTAATTTAAAGTGGCTTGAATTTGTTAACACTTCCGTAGTTCGTTTTCTTTAGCCAGGTACCCTGAAAAAGAAGGAAAACATAAGGTTGAGTGACACCTGTATCAACATATCTAACCTCACGATCGCGATTTCTCTATGAATTTTCGATGTTTCTCACCAAAAGCGAAGGTTTCAGCCAAAAAACAAAAAGTCGAAAATCGGTCGGGATCTGGGGGTAGGCTGGGTAAAAAAACAGTCGGGACTGGACGGGTTAAATGTCAGGACCAACTTGCATAGCCTCAGGCTCCTACGATCCTCATGGGGCAACATAGGATTGGATGATGGATGGATGAATTTTTCACAAACATTGCTTCCATGTGTGGTTGCCGTTTGTTTTTCGTTTTTTTTTTTTTTTTTTGAAGGCTGCAACATGCTTGCATGCGTCGGCCTTTTTGGATTGGAGCGTGTAGCATTTTATGACCGGATGCCCTTCCTGATGTCTACAGGAAGGGCATCCGGTTGCTGTTTGTGATGATATATAATTAGTCACTGGTGTGAAATCAAGTCTTGAAGTTATTCTTTCCCAAAAAGAACTTGTACATTCATTCATCATTCATCATCCAATCCTGTGTTGCCCCATAAAGAGTGTATGAGTCTAGGACTAAAGTTGGTCCTAACATTTAAGATAAGAGTGAGCAGCCTCATTCATTCCTAAGTGGCATTGTGTGAGCAATAAACCCCAACTGCTCCATGAATATAAACCTGTTCAGGCTTCATCTGATTGGAGTGCTTTAACCCGTCACATCACGACTGATTTCCTAGCTTCGATACCCCCCAGTCCCGAGCAATTTCGGGAATTTTTTTTTTGGGCTCAAACCTTCGCTTTTGGTGAGAAACATCGAGAATTCATGGAGAAATCGCCCTCCTGAGCCTATAAATGGTGCTACAGGTGATGAGTCAGCCTTACCTTTCATTCTTTCTTAGGGTATCTGGCCTCAAAGAAAACGAACCATGGGGGGGTAAACTAATTCAAGCCATTTTGAATTAGGTATTTATTTATCTATTTGGTACGTATTTATGTGTAGTACAAGACTATATTGGTTTTCACACAATTATATAGCCAATAGAAGCATTGTTCAGTCACCAAACACATCTGCATATGGCACCTTCCTTTACAACATTACCACCTCATCACTTCTGTTTGTTTCTTGCTCTAGCTTCTTTATTTCTTTGTCCTTCACCTCAGGAATCACTTTCATCGTGAATTTCCTCATTGGAGAGACTGTGGCGCGACATGTCTTTACTGGCAAGGTCACTGCTAACAGGTGAATTGCCGAGTGGGGGGGGAGGGAGGGGTCAGGTGGGGCCAGGCAGTATCCCCACTTGACAGCAGATAGAGGAAGGTCTCCCACATATGCCTACCAAAAATCACCCGTGAAACTTGAAAATTGTGCAAATAACTGACCTTGAAATTGCGTAATGTACGGGTACGTCGATGGGTCTTGCTATGGCAAAACGTTGCGACGTACCCATACATCGACAGGACACCTCGGGTTAATTACCTACTAAACCAGCAGGTGCCATAATTTAGTTACAGTATATGATTACCACCCAGCATTGTACATTAAATGGTTTTCAGGCATACAGGAAACCATTTGGGTTGTCACTTAGTGCAGAGTCACCCACAGACAGAAGGAATAAGAAAGAATGAAGGAAAGAAAGACAGAAGAGGAAGGAAGGAGGAGAGGAAAGGGCAGTCATCTGAAAGCAGCACTACATCGAGTGAATGGTTGGTGAGTGCCCCCACCTACCATTAAAATTAACTTGTTGCCTGCAAAATTCATGTTTGTGCTCCCTGAGTATGTATGGTAATAGAGATGGGACATATAGAGCCTGTTGATTATACTTGCAGGTAAAATTTTTATGTTTTCCGGGGTGTTAGTTGTCGTATGTGTGAATGTGAAAATTATTTCTTTTGTAGGCCTTATTTCAGTACTGTACTAACATAAAATACAAATTGGCACTAACTGTAATACCACCCTTCACACCAAAACACATGTTCACCTCATGCTTCTCACTATTATAAAACACAAGAAGGCCTTCAGCATAATCTCTAGGAGTGTCAGGTTTATGTGGATGGATTTCGGCAGTTCGTCAGGTTGGTTCATGTCCAAGTGAGCATGGGGCCCCAACAACGTGCTGTATATCATCATCATCATCATCCGGGTGAGGAGTTGCAACATCCAGACAGCTCAAGTTTGCCCAATTCAGTGGGCCATGCTTCCATTCACTCATCATTCAAGCCCCTGGAATCCTGGCTCTATCTGATAGGCCAAAAACATTCACCACATTCTGCAGCTTCACATAAACGTATCCAATAGAGTAAGTCCGGACACTGTCACATTAAAAAGGGGTGCCAAATCCCTACTCATGCACTTCTCACTACATTCATCCTGCCAGCTCAGTCTCTTTCTCAGTCTCCTAGCCTCACCGATTTCCATACCTCTTTTCCTCACACACTCATCCACCATATCCCTCTACATTCTCGATGGCCTATCTCACCTCCTCCCCCCTTGAAATTCAATCAGATATACCTTTTTAACCACTCTGTTGTTATCCATTCTCTCCACATGACCATACCATCTCGGTACAGTCTCTTCAATTCTGGTGTCCACAGACTTCCTCACTCCGCATCTTTCACGAATCATGTTGTTTCGTATCCTGTCCACTCTCTGTACTCCACATACTGGTACATTCCTCAGCAGTCCCATCTCCACTGCTCTCACTCTTGGCTTTTCATTTTCATGCCTTACCACAGTCTTACATCCATATGTTAAAACTGACACTAACACTCCTTCTTGTAAGCCTCATGCAGCTGCAACTTTCAAGCCTCTCTTTCTTATCAAGGCCTTCATAGCACCAGCTACTTTCTTTCCTTGTGTCACTCTACTTTCCACTTCTTCTGCACATTTTCCTCTCTTTTCTATCACTGTACCCAGGTATTTGAACTCTGTCACCAGTTCCAGTCTCTCTTCATTCACTGTAACATCACACCTTCTCTCTCAGTAACCATCACTTTAATCTTGTCTACATTTCCTCTCAAGGCACGATGCTCACTGACATTAGCAGAACTCTGCACTAGTCTGCCAAGCTCTTGTCCAGTATTTGCAAGTACTCCAGCATCATCAGCATGCAACAAATTTGAGATATTCCATCCATCACCATTCATTACCAATGCCATCCCTCTCTCCATTACCCGTGCGTTTACTTCTCTCATCACCCAATCCATATACCGTATATATTGAACAACCACGAGGACAGCGCACAACCTTGTCACTTGCCCATACTGATCATGAACCATTCACATACCTGCCCATTTACTCTTACACATGCTTCATACACATGCCTCACTACCATCATAAAAACTTTTGATGGTACCTAGCAGCTTACCATCTACACCATACATGTGCAAAACTTTCCACAATCAATCTTTGTTTACTTTGTTGTATGCTTTTTTAGATCCATGAATGTCATAAACACCTTATAGTCCTTCTCACATGCCTTCTCCACTATCTGTCTCTCTGGAAATATTTGATCCACACACCCTTTGCCACTCCTAAAGCCACCCTGTTCATCACTCACTAGGACTTCT
>JAGKTI010004275.1:8923-51584 GCA_018397915.1 Birgus latro
TTTTTTTTTTTTCTCTCTCTCTCTCTCTCTCTCTCTCTCTCTCTCTCACAGATGGCATTATTTATTTCATTCTTGTTACCTTCAAGTTAGATATTTATTCTAATCTTATAACTCCCCAAGTACATAATTTATTATTAATTATCTTGTTCATGTTAACCCAGGATACTTTATGTAGCAGAAGAGAGACATCACGGGGAAGGGGTAAGAAGTAGTCTCTGCCAGCACTTCAGTAGTGTAGAATCACTTGTTTTATAGTTATTTTATCATTACTCACATCCTAATGAACCAAAAAAATGGTAGATCTGGGCTGATTAATTGGCAGGTATTGGTAATCGGCCACTTTGCTGATTAATTGGTAATTGGCCTTTTGACCGATTAATCGGGGCCGATTAGTTGAAGAAGCTTATTTCTATACAAATGTATATTACTGTAGATACCGTACATTTTCTGTATTAGTTATATGTGCTCCTTCTGTTTATTTTTACCATTTCCCATATTATGGAACAGATAGACATATAATGAAAATAAAAGAACCAAGTTTTTCATCTTGTTATAGTTCTTCACAAAGATCGATACATTTTCTGTACACTACCATTTCTAGTAGCATCTAGGATCACTACAAGAACAAGAAAAATGGCAGATTCCTTCAAATTACAACCAGGATGCGCAGAACGAGATGTTGTAACAAAGCAAAACTAGACTATAGAGGAGTGGCAAATGACTAAAAGTATTTGCTCTCCACACAGATGGTAGTTGGGCAGTAAACAAAGTCAAAAATAACATTAGAGTGATGTCTTTAATTTTGTGCAACCAGTAGTTTCATGAAGATTAATCACATTTAAAATTTCTTAATAATTGGCCAATTAATTAGTATCGGCCAATTATTGACTACCGATTAAGATAATTGGCAAAGATGCTTATTGGCCCAACCCTAAAAAATGGGGATGCCTTAAGAGGAAGTGTGGTTTAATTTGGTCTGGTTTAATTTATATTTGTTTCTCTCTCTCTCTCTCTCTCTCTCTCTCTCTCTCTCTCTCTCTCTCTCTCTCTCTCTCTCTCTCTCTCTCTCTCTCTCTCTCTCTCTCTCTCTCTCAATCTGTGTATCTGTTTATCTATCTATCTCATGATGACTCATATACCGAAACAAGCCTTGTGCTCCTTTGCAGGGGAGGCGTGTTGGACATTGAGGATCTGTTGCCCCCGTCGCCTCTGCTTCCCCAGGTGGATGGTGCTGCTGACCTCTCCTGTGCCACCCCCTCCCTACCCAACCACATCCTTACCCCTCCCCCCGTCGCAGGAAACACCGTGCCTTCAGGAAGTGCCAGTCCAGTCAAGGGCGTATCCGAAGCCCTGGCCGTGACACATAGATCTGAGCTTAGCAAGTCATATGTTAAAAACAGAAAGCATGTGGGCAGGGCAGGCATGAAGCTGAGGGAGGAGAATGAGTCCAGTGGTAGTTTAAGCAGTGTATCTGGGGACTTGGATAAAGTGACGGGTAATGCAAGTGACAGTTGTGGAGCGAGAGGTAATACAAGTGATAATTGTGGAGTGACGGTTAATGCAAGTGGTAGTTGTAAAGCAGCAGCTGATGGAAGTGATAGTCGTGAAGAGTTGACTGATAATGCAAGTGATAGTCAGCGTGATTCTAGTGAGGAGGAAACTTTTATTATCCCACAGTTTGATGGGGCCAATGATTACATCCCCCGGCGACGGCAGAATGCCCCCCACCCTCAGCAAGCACCCCATGGCTCCAGATCCCACCCAGATAACCAGCATCCCCCGCCTAACACTCGTCACATCATCCGTGAGAACGTGTTGAAGAAAAACCGAGGGGGGGGAGGAGGCAAGGCTGGTCCACCATCAAACTACTACCCTCCTCCCCAAAACTATCATGGCCGCCCTCAGTCCCACCACCCTCCCTCCCAGAGCTACCACAGCCGCCCCCATAGTCAGTATCCTCCTCCCCAAACCTATCATGGCCATTCACAGTCTCATCACCCACCTTCCCAATCTCACCATGGCTACCCATCCAATAACCCACATCCACCTAGACACCATGGTCGCCCACAGCCCCATCATCCACCCCAGCACACCCGCCCACAGATGCCAAGACGCCCTCAAACCTCCGTGCCTTCATTTCATTCCTCAGTGCCTTCATCTTTTGTACCTGGTAACCCACCCAGCCCACCTCGCCCACCCCTGGATGCCCTAAACCTGCCAGATTTCATGGACGTATCATCATCCACCATGACCTCAGAAGTCGAGGGGTTTGTGGGTTCACACGACCGGTCACGTGCACAGTCCGGTGCAAGGTCTTCCAAGGGAGGGAGCCGCCCACCCCTCCAACCCCAGCCAGGCACTGTCAACATCACCCCACTGCCAGGTGCTAGTGTGTCCCAGTGTGTGCCTGGCATTGGCAGTGCTCTGGTGGTGCCAGCACTGGTCACTAGCTCCAATGTTAGTGTCAGCAGCCTCCCCTCCTCCCAGATGATCCTGTCTCCCAGTTATATGGTGCAGCCTACATCAACATCTGGTACAGCTCAGCAGGGATCCTTTGCTACCAAGAACAGCAGTGATAGCTATAGGGGCTACAGGAGACAGGACATAATAACCTCCCAGGCAGACCGTCAGCAAGAGAGTAGCCGGGAAGCCAGTCTTAGTCACAGGACTGGTCGCAGACCCGCTCAGAGTAGCTTGGTCTCTGCTGCTCAGCATCCTCCAGAAAACAGTTCAAGCAGAGGGACTGGACAGGGAAGGATGCTGGTGCGGCAGGACTCGGAACAGTCATTTTATTCTCCCATATCTGATGAGTCGGATAAGGAGTCTGAAAATTCTAGGAAGACCTCACAGGCTGACAATGACTCACCAGTATCAGAAGCCACAGCAGCGGTGGAGGGTGGGGGTGATGACATCTTGAAGAAGGCATTTGACTTAACTCTGTATGATTTAGAGGATGAACCAATGGAGGGTGAGGGGGAACTGCTTCAGACAAGTTACTCTTCAGACCCAGTTCCCCTCACAGAAGAAACACCCACTCCAACCTACCAGGTGGAAGACAGTAGCAGCAGGGCAGTGGAGACAACCCAGATGACTTCCACTTTGAATCCACAGTGGCAGCAGATGCAGCAGACCACAGCAGCAGCACAGACCAGGAGGGAAGTTGCAGGGAGCAGTACCAAACAGAAGAAGAAGAAGAAGGAGAAAAACAAGGCAAAAGCCAGGGAGAAGAGAGGAAGGTGAGGGTTGCATTACTGTATATACAGTTTCATATAGTGGGAGGGAAGGAGTAGTTTTAAGCTATTTTCTGTCATTTGTATTCATTAGGTGACTGGAGGTTTATGCCTCTGAGGTGGAGTCAGGATTCCATGGGCTTGAATGGTGATTGAATGAGTGTGTGGCCCATTCAGTTGTACTCTTAGTTAGTTTCTCCATCTATCAGGTTTTTCCTGCTCTCTGCACAATATGTCTCCCCATTCTTAGCTTGATGGGAAAAGAGGTCTGGATGATGACGAGAGAGTTTTTCTGTCATGTAAGCACTGCGAGGGACGTATGGTACCACGGGCTCCTACAGCTCGTTTAATCAGAATCACATTTATCTAGTCTCTAAGCTGATTTAGGATTGACTGCCATATAAACTTGAAGTAAGATACTGTAGTTTGAAACTCTACTAGTAGCTAAGGTAAGAAATGTTATGTGTGATGGTGATAGAGTATTCTAGATTAAGACCTATTCTGACAGTAGTAGCACAGTGATCTCTTGGTTATCATGCTCTTGGTTACAGCAGTTTTCATTATCACTGCAAGGCGAAAATCTGCACTACTGCCGTTATCACTCATTTTTCAACTAAACGTTATTGTGCACTTGTGGTTTCTGAGGGCGTTGATGGATTCAAGGAAGAGGCCATACTCACTGAGTTAAACCCAGGTAGTGGAGACCACAGAGTTTCCACCCTCTAGCCTTAGAACCCCTTGCTTCAAGTGCATCTCATTTCTCTCTATTTTTTTTTTTTATGCAAGGAAGAAGGAACCAAAGGCCACAGGCCTGCATACTGTTCCTTCCAAGAAAAAGCAAAAACAATACAAAAGAGAGCCAAATTCAAGATCCGTTCAATTCGAGATGCCTGGACACACTGCGTTTGAAAGACTCGAGATCATAGGAAGTAGGAAATACAGACAGAGGAAGACAGTTCCAGAGTTGATCAGTTGCATAAATGAAGGACTGGGAGTAACGGTTAACTCTTGCATTAGGGAGTTGGACAGAAAAGGGATGAGAGTTTGTTGCTAGACGGGTACTACGTGCCCGTCGTAGAGGTGGAGGGATGCAAGCAGACAGTTCAGAGGAACAGTGACCATTGAAGTAGCGATAGAAGAGAGATAAAGATGCAACAGTGCGGCGAAGAGACAAAGGTTGAAGGGAATCAGTAAGAGGAGGAGAGTTAATGAGACGAAAAGCCTTTGACTCCACCCTATTGAGAAGAGCTGCATGTGGGGAGCCTCCCCACACATGAGAGTTGTACTCCATACACGGGCGAATAAAACCAGCGTACAAGGTCAACAACTGTGCAGGGGTAAAGAAAGTTCGGAATCGGCTTAGCACACCTAATCTCTTGGAAGCAGATTTCACAAGAGATGTAATTTGTTCTTTCCAAGACAAATCCCGAGAGAATGAAACCCCAAGCATGTTCAAGGATGATGCAGGACATAACTGTTCATTATTAAACATTAGTGGGTAATCCTGAGGAAGATTTTGTCGGGTTGATAAGTGTAAGAACTGAGTTTTTGATGCATTAAAAATAACAAGATTATTTTTACCCCAATCAGAGATATGGAATGTGTTTCTTCCTTATTGTGCCTCTTTCATCATTTTCTGTTAACCCAACCATGCCTATGTGTGCTTTTGATGCTTATCATAACAGTATGTAGGATACGTGCCAGTATTTGAAAAAGGAAAATTTTGGTTTACATGTGGGGTGCCCGGTGCCAACTAGGGTAAATCCCATAGGTTCTGTGCTTTCGTTATCGTACAGTTTCGTTATCACACACAAGGCACAGTACTTGTGTGTGATAACCAAGGGATCACTGTACAGTACTACGATAGTAGTTGCAGTAGGGGGGAGGCGGCGGCCGAATCATTAGAGAGATGGCTTGTAGTCCTAATAGACCCAGGTTTGAATCCCAGCTGGGACATGGAACTGTTTAAGGATTTGAATTTCATTAAAGCAGACATTACTGATCTCCTGTACTAGAAGACCCACTGACTTGTCATAATAATACCCCTGCTAATGCCAATACACCAGTCCAGTATGATACAGCCCTAGCATATATTCAGTATGGACGGTGGGTGTTAGCGCCAAAATGGTGACATGTGGAGGTGTTTGGTATGTAGGAGGACTGCTGGGCCATGGGAACAGGCTGTGAAGTCTATGTCCAGAGTCAGACACATAAAACAAGCACACACACACACACACACATAACCAAACCTGGTCAACCATAGGCTGAAGTTGCCGACCTGCAGTCTACCATCTTCCTTTCAAGAGATAAGGAGGAAGTTAAAGGCCATTTGCCTAACCAGGCAGCAAAGTTGGCTGGTGATATCTTCACCATTGTGAGGTGTCCCTCTTCAGCACTGTGTCAGAAAGTCAGTTGATTAGATAACAGGAGAAAGATTTTGACTTGAAAGTGGTACCTTGATACTGTGTATTTCCAGATTGTATGGTAAGACATGCAAGTAAGTTGATAGTCTTGGGAAACTAGAGTACGGGTGTTGTTGAATGAGGGAGACCTGATGTTTTGTGGAGGAGAGGAGTCAGACAATATATTACTCAAACAGAAGAAGTGGGAGAAAGGGAGGTGCATGAAAGAACAACGTAACCTGTGGGTGGTTCAGTAATGGTCATTCCCTGTTGGTTGTTCTGGGGATAATGATGATTACTGATGAGGATGTTTATGGGAAGGTTTATTATACTGCTGGTGATGAAGAGGAGGAGGAGGAGAATTATGATACTGCTGTTGATAATGATGATCTTGATGATAATTCCTGATGGTCTTGGCATATTTAGTGTAGTTTAATACCAAAAATGGCTAGATGGTTAGAAGAACTGTCACCATTGGGTATGGTTTTATGTTGTTTGTTATTGCAGGGATGGACAGGAAGACAGCAACAACAGACTGAGGTTGGAGGCAGCTGGCAGTGAAGACGGTGTGGTGTTGAGTCGCGGGTTTGGCGGTGGGAGGGTTGAGCAGCACCAGGCACAGTCTTCCCTGCAGGCAGCAGGTGAGTTTGAGAGCGGTACCATAGGTGCTGGTGGGACCGAGGACCTGGTTAGTCAACAGCCAAGTCCCTCCCCCACCCCTGCTGCCCCACATGCCATTGATGTGGACTATGACTTCACACCGCAGACCCCAGGTAGCTTCCTGCCTGTGCACAACCCTGACCCTCCTCCCATGTCTGCCACTCCACCACCCCCTGTGCACAGGAAGTTATCAGATGTCAACAACCCCGACTGGTCTGCTGGCCTTGAGTGCCCGCCAACCCCAGGGAACCCCCATGTAGAGTCCCAGTCCAATGCCCTGTCACCCTCCACCAGCCCAGGGTCGAAGCGAAAGGAGAACAAAGGGAGCAGGGTGAGGCCAGGTAAAACCAGGCCCTCCCCAGCATCATCGCAGGACACCAGTAATGCTGCCCCCTCCAAAAAAAAGAGTAAGAGTAAAATGGCCAGGCTGTTTGGGTCTTTTTCCCCACCCTCGCCCTCATCAGCCTGCTCATCATCTGCCTCCTCTCCCCACTCACCATCACCACACTCACCAACACCTCCTTTGCAGCCGGACAGGCCTGCCCCTGCCACAGCTGCCAAGGATACTTTTGACTTTGACTTTGATCGCGACCCTTTAGAGCGGCCCCAGACCCCAGGCCGGGAAGTGGGTGTGGATTCTGGGATATGTGCCTCCCCCAGGGGCAGGTCACGGGGGCACCGGACACAACCAGAGCAGAGTGATTATTTTGACTTGGACTTAAACAGCCCCCCTGAACGCCCTGTCACACCTGGAGCCAGCCAAGATGTACAAGACATTATTGGTGACTCGGGCAGGCAGCCTGGCCAAGTTGGCTTCCAGCAGTTTGATTCTGTGTTTGATTTAGACTTTTTACCCCAAACTCCACCAGAAAGGCCAAGAACCCCTGGGGGCTCACCCTCCTCCACTCCACAGACCCCACAAGACAAGGATTCTCCCTTCCACTTCATGAAATCCCCCCCTCCCTCTGATATGAGTGTTGGCCCCCCTTCTTTGCCACGCCCCCATCCCAGTGTCAGTAACAGCCCAGCTGAGACCCAGGCCAGTCAGGGAGATCAGCAGCCTTCTCACCCCCAGGGCACATATAAACACCGGTCCAAGAAATCAGATGCCACCCTACAGGGTCAAGTTCGGGAGAGTCGAGCAACAACTGCAACCCTTCCCAGGCAGGACCGTAGTGCAATGGAGAGTGGCAACCACAGCAAGAAGACCCTGGTAGGTGGTAACAACACTGGCAAAACAAGTGAACAGGAGGGGCGCAGCAGGAAGGGAGGTGGGCAGTGGCAGGGTGGCCAGTCTCCTGCCTCACATAGTCATGTGAAGGAGGCCAGGCCTAGTCAGTGGAGCTCCAAGGTACATGGTAAGGATGCAGAGCACCAGACAAGCCAGCCACAAGCAGCCTCCAGTGTTCGAGAGAAGCAGTTTCTGCCAGATGGTAGGGGGAAAAAGACAGAGTGGCAATCTCGGCCAGGTGAGGCAAGGGGGAGGAACCACAGGGGCGGACATCAGTCGCCGGCACTGTCAAGCGATTCTGATAGTGATGCCAGAATGTCACACACCACCCACACCTCACATCATGCCCGCCACACCCAGGTGGATCAAGGATACAAAGAGGCATCAAGCAGGAGGCCTGCTTTTCCCCTTCCTAGCCAAGTGACCTCTCAGTCAGTAACTGGTAGATCACCGCAGTGTCCTACAAGGCGTGGGGAGTCCTTGAGGCCAGGAAGAGAGCCACCCCAGCAGTTTGTCCGACCAGATAATCGTGATAACCATGTGGATGATAGTCGGCTGAGGTCAGTGTCAGCCAGCCGTCATTTGTCACCTTCCAGCCACAACCATTCACCCAGTCATCGCCACTTATCACCCTCCAGTCATCACCACTCACCCACCGGTCATCGTCATTCTCCCAGCAGCCACCACCGCTCACCCACCAACCATCACCACTTACTCAGCAACAATCATCACTCTCCCACCAACCGTCGCCACTCACCCAGCAGCCGTCATCTTTCCCCCAGCAGGTCTCAGCAGTCACCCATACACAGACATCAGTCTCCTAGCAGTCATCAGTCACCAAGCCACCATAAACACTCACCAAGTAGGGCAAGACAGGCCACAGAAACTCGCCCACAGTCATTACCAAGAAAACAAATGCCTGTAGACCTAGGAAGTAGACACCATCAACAGTTAGAAACAGCATCTGGTAAGGCCTCTGGTAGCTATAGTCAGTCTTCACATTCTAGACCACATCCCTCAGCACGTAGTGTGACTGCAAGACCCCAGGCCTCTCCTATTAATTCACAGCAACAAACCAATAGACCCCAGGCCCCTCATACTAATACACAGCTGCACACTAGTAGACCCCAGGGTCCTCATAATAATACACAAGCACACACCAGTAGATCCCAAGGGGTGAATAGTAATACACAGCAGCACAGCATCAAACCTCAGGGACCTCATGCTAACACACAGCAGCACACCAGCAGACCCCAGACCCCTCACGGTAGCACACAGTTGCACAAAACATCGAGGAGGCGGCCAGTCAGTGACTCACACACTAACCCAGTGTCCTTCTCACACCACCAGTCAAGACAAACCCACCAGCCTCAGGGTAGTAGAAGCACCTTGCGATCCTCAGAATCTGCACCCCATAGACGTGATGGTGCCTCTTCTCCTCCCTTCAGAGTGAGACCATCTTTCCAGCAAGATGGCCACCAGAACAGACCAGTGAGTGGTCCAGACATGTCTAGGCAGCCTGGCTCGAGAGGCCAAGCAGGTAGGCCAGGTCACCACCAGGTCACCAAGAACAATCCTCTGAAGAACTTTCCCAGCCTGGCAGCCAGTTTTTGCAAGGGTCAGACTGAAGGTGGGACAGCAAGCACCACCAGGTATCAACCCACCTCCAGATCTCACCCACCTGAGGAGAGGGAGAAGTCAAATGAAATTCCAGAGACAGCTGGCAAGAGCATTAAGGACTGCACTGATTTGCCCCTGATGAGTGGGTCACTACCTCTTATGAGCCCTATGCCATGCACTCCAGCACCCCACAGAGATGATCCTATGACACCTACTGGAGCTGGGACCGATCCCCTCCCAACCCTAGAGTCTGTTCTACCTCCAATGAGCCCAATGGCTCCAACCCCAAGACATCAGCCCTCCAGTCCTTTGGGATCCTCAGTCAGACCGTCTGCACTCATCTTGACTACGTCCGGAAATAATCCGGTGATGCTGCCGTCTGCCTCAGGTCCCATGAGTCCCATCCCTCCCACACCGGTGCACCACAGATCATCTCCACACTTCAGCCCCATGCCTGTGCTGCCGTCGGTGGAGCCTGCTGTCAGTCCCTTGCCAGCCACGCCCACACACATCTTAGGGGAGACATTCAGTATGGTTGGCAGTTTGCTCAGCCCAATGCCTGCCACACCCGACACCGATGACCGCCCTCACCTGTGCTCAGACACTTACAGCAGGAGCCTGCGTGAGGTCACTGATCAGTTTTTAACTCGTCCAATTGTGAGTCCCATGCCGCAGACTCCGGCCCATGTGCCGCAGACGCCTCCAGCCCAGCAACTGCCATCCCAGGAAAGCACACGCAAGCCAGTTCCAGGGAGTCCTGTCCCACCTGTGGGCTCTGACACTGATAGCATAGACCAGCACCCAATGTTTAGCCCCATGCCTGTGTACCCTTCAGTGAAGCCCTTTGTCAGCCCCATGCCACAGACTCCAAGGCAGGGTGACAGGTGTGATATTAGTGCTTCAAGTCCCCTCCCATCTTTACCCTCAGGTCCTGCCCCCCTCATCAGCCCATTGCCTCACACTCCCTCCTACATGTCTCAGTCCCAGTCGTACCCTCGCCGCACACCCCTCTACATGCCATTTACTCCCAATAATCATACACCCCAGTCTCCAACACACACACCCTCCTCTTTAGCATCACTGCCTAACCAAACCTCCACAGACTCAACACACACACAGTCACCACCAGGTGTATCATCACCCAGTGCACAACCTACCCCGCCACTACTGCCTGTATCAACCAACATCCAGTTGTCACAGGTGCCTGCCACCCCACCCCTGGCCTCCTTCACACCATTACCTACACCTCTCACCCCGATTCAGACACCGTTGCAAATCCCCTTTACTCCCCTCCACCCACCTCTCACCCCTCTGCAGCCTCCTCTCACTCCTCTGCAGTCGTCCTCAACCCCCCGCCATGATATGTCGGGTCCTCAGATTCCAAGTGGGCAGGACTTGGAGAAAACAGATCCTTTAAAGTCCTGTTCAGTAGCCAGCAGCCCTGTTAATTCTGGTATGGCCATGGGCCAGTATAGTCCAATGCCCATCTTGCCTTCAGCTCCAGCACCTCTGATGAGCCCCATGCCTCAGACACCTGTCCACATCCCAGACTCTCCTGCCACATCTGCATTGGACAAAATGGTGTATCCTCCAACAAGATTTTCTTTTGGTGTACCTCAGTCAACTGAAAATTCAGTTTCTACCACCAGCCAGACATCAACAGGAACATATGTTAGGGTGGTGTTGGACAACACTTCACTCTCCACAGTAACTCCAAATCAGATTGCCAGTGTCTCACCAGCCTCATCCCACCATAGGGCCAGTGTCTCACCAGCCTCATCCCACCACCTGGCCAGTGCCTCGCCTGCTTCGTCCCACCACATAGCCAGTGTTTCACCTGCTTCTTCCCACCACACCATTACTGGTACCCCTGAACACCCTTCTGCCCCGGCAAATTCATCTGTCCCCCAGTCCCCAATATTGCCTGCTGCTGATGCTTCTACTTACCCCAGTCCTCTGTCCCAAGTTTCTCCCAGAAATCACTGTAGCCCAGCTTCTAGCAGTGCTTTTGGCACAAAAAGTAGCTCATATCCCAGTCCTGGCCACAACCAGCCACCAAAGACACCAGTTGTTAGTGATGCCACAGGTAGTAAAGAAACACATTCCCAGATCAGCTTCAGTGTGTGTAGTGTGAGTGTGAGTTTGGAGCAAGGAATAACTGCTGCCATCCCAGCTGCTCCCATCACAGTTAGTATTGGTGCTTCTGATGTTCAGAATGAGTGTAATAAACAGATTGGGATGGGTAGTAACTTGCAAACCACTAAATCATCTTCACTTGACAGTGCTACCCCAGCTGACTGTGCACCAAAGACAACCCTGGCTGGCTGGTCCACCCTGGGTCCTCCTCAGCCATTGCATAACACATCTCCTCTCACCAGTACAAATTTCTCTTCCTCAGGTAGCTCACTATCCCTGTTTGATGGGAATAGCGAAGTTCTTGGTTTAAGTAACTCTGATGCTAGTACAGTGACAGCAACAGATGCCCATGGCATGGTAGGTAACCAGGCAGCAGTGCCTGGCCAGACCACTGCAGTTAGTGTTTCACTTGCAACATCTGGGGATAGTCAGTCTGATAGTATTCTCAAGGCAACATTACTATCAAAAGCAAATCGTAAGGATATGCCAAAGTCAATTTTTTCTCCAGGAAAGACACCTGATCCCTTGCAGTTCAGCCTAGGACAGGTGCAGCAAAGTCAGACCCAGGACGTATGTCCTACACCCTCACAGCCTCAGACACCTCTCACCGGCAGTTGTGAACTGACCCAAGGAACAGGTACAGATGTGGTGCAGGTAACATCCACACCCTTAACACAGATAACATCCACACCCTTAACACAGATAACATCCACACCCCTAATGCAGACACCCCTAATGCAGATAACATCCACACCCTTAACACAGATGACAGCCACAGACTTGGCCCAGGCGGTAACAACAGATTTAGCTCAGATTGCCAGCACAGACCTAGCACAGGTGACCACGAATAACGTAGGCCAGGTAGCAACGGCACCATTTGCTCCTGTGGCTTCAGCACCTCTGGCCCAGATAGCACCCACACCCTTAACACAACTAGGGGCTACATCCCAGGCACCAATGGCAGCCCCACCACAAGGAGAAATAAGAGCCACATCCCTCTCCCAGATACCGACCATACCCCAGGGGCAGGGAACAACCACATCTCAGGAACCAGTGGCAGGCACACCCCTAACACAGGTGGTTGCCACAAATCCAGTTCAGGCAGTTGGTGGAGAGCCAGGAGCATCAGGCCCAGTGCTAATGATGCCACCAGTACTGAAGGGGACACCACAGCCCATGTTTTCACAGGAGACAGGGGGCTTCCCTCAACTAATCCTTATGCCACATGTGCAGGGCCCTGTTCATATTAGTATTCCTCAGCCGACAGCCACATCCCAGTCACTGCAGGTTCCAGTGATGATAGGGGCAGTGGTGTCTCAGGTAGATACTCAGCCTCTTCCTGACACAGTTCTCACAGCACCACAGTCTGTTATTAGTGTGCCCAGCTCCGGTACAGCTGCACCTCTCCAGGTCACAGGCATACTCCCTGAAGGCAGTTTGCTCACTTTAGATGATAACAGCAGTGCTGGCCTCCAACTGGTACAGCCAAGCCTGGAATCGCAGGAAGAGCCATCTGCCACATGTAGTACCTACCAGGTAACCACAGGTGACAACACCGGCCCCAGCGACACCATAGATATGGTGCGACAGGCCTTCCACTCTTCTTTGCTTGATATTGATGTGGACATGAAGATCGATAGGCCTACCAATAACACGAGGAATGAAGTAAGGTCGGAACCGAGTGAGTCAGGTCAGTGCATTACCATGAATCGACAGCAGGAAATTCAGGCCTCAGTGATACAAGAAAACAATGATAACCTGAACAGAGTAGCAAGTGGGAGTCCAAATACTCATAGCATCCAAAAGCAAAATGAAGTAATAGAAGAGAGTAGCACCAATACGCAGGCCTCTCAGTTGCCACTTGTCCTCAAGCAGTTTGAGGCCATGCTGGAACAGATGCAGGAAGAGAATGAACAAGATAACGAGAAGGCAAGACAAGAGAAATTGAGTCAGAATAACAGTACGTCCAGTGCCCCATCTGTGGAGGGGCCAGGAGCCGGAACTAAAGTGGGATCAGTCGTATCAAGTGCCAGCCCAATGTCACAGCTTGCAGGGCACTCAGAACTGCCTTCACATCCATCGTACTCCTCCCCTGTATTGAAGAGCCTGTTGACAGAAGGAGGAAACTCGGCCCCAGCACACCGATCCTGGGTTGGCAGCACCACCGCCACCCCGCTTACCACATCGTGTCCAGCCAACACAACTGTCAATTTGGTGTATACGTCTCCCATCACCACCACTAGTCCACTTCTTGCTGCTCTGGCTCACACACTTACCACTACCAGCCCTGTTCTTACTCCTGCCACCATCACTACAAGTCCAACTCTCACTTCATCTGTATCAACTACTAGTCCTGCCCTCACACCAGTCATCACAACCAGTCCAGCTCTCTCTCCTGCTGTTATAAATGCTAGTCCTGCTGGTACTACTATGTATCTTAACACCACCATTGATAATTCCACTCATCTCAGTCCTACTGCTGCCTTGACAGCTATGAGTGTTGTCAGTACTGCTAGTCCTTCCATGACAACGGTGAGTCCAGCTCATTTGATGCGGAGTCCTGCTTTCATCACCACTAGTCCTTCTGTGACAGCCATTAGTCCTGCACATGCCGTCAGCCCCCTCACTGGCCAGGCATCACCACACAAGCCCAACCTCTTGGAAGCAAGAGTGCCAACATCACCCTCCCTCCAGCAACCTTCTCCAGTACAGCCAGTGTCAGCTGTTATGTCAGCAACACCTTACCAGTTGCCATTACCAATACAGGCGGTCCCAACTATGACCATAGGGCAGACCGTGTTACCGTCACCCGTGAAGGAGCCTCAGCAAGTTACGAAGACACTGGAAGAAGGATCTCCACACAAACAAACAAGAGAAATTTCCTGTGGTAAAGACAGGGTAGAGTCATTCAGTGGGTGCAGTTCATCAGTGTCACCAGGTGGTCCGCACAGCATGGTGTCATGCTCACCACAGCCACCAACTGCAGTGTGCGGCTTGGCCAGAGTTGAACCAACTTCCTCAACTGCTGTGTTCTCTGGTGGCAGACTGGGGTCAGAAGTGCCTATGTCCACTGGTACCAGCTCATTATCACCGTCTTCACCAGTCACATGTACCTGCATCACTACACCAGTACTGTCATTAGGAACAATGACTCAAACTATGTTAGTTGATCACATGGGGAGGCCACAGATCCCAATAAGGTCACTTACGCCAAGAGGAATTGATATTGCAGGACCTAGACAGAGCATTGTGAGACCTAGGAATGAACCTAGGCCTGCCAGTGTTGGACTTCCCCTTCACATGCCTAATGCACCACCAGTGCTCATGCCTTCAAGAAGTGGTGCCACAATTCATGATGTTTCAATAGCCACATCATCATTTGCACCTGGCCAAATTTCTCTGGCTGTGTCTGGAGCTTATTCAGCTGCAGCCACCACCACCACCACGTTCCACACTGTTATGTCTCCATCTGCCCCCACCGCAGTCACCTCACCCACCCACCGTATGCCTGTTGCCTCACCAGTAGCATCAGGGGTCCGGCCCACACGCGAACCTCATGTAGCCCCTCCCTTCCTCAGACCTCGTGCTTTTACAGCTCCTCTCTCTTCATCATACACACCTCTACCACCACCTGACCACGTTGCTGCAGCAGGCATTCGTACTGGCCCTGATCATTTACAGAGACCTGGCCCTCTGTCTCATCCAGGTATTATGCACACCCCAGGCCAGCCTCCACAGACTTCAGTGCAGCATGGCGGAGCGAGAGGCACTTTACGAGGAATGTTGATGCATGGTAAGCAGATGTATGCGCAGCCACCAGTAGACCATCCAGACCCAGACAATGTGTTCAGGATGTCTACATCTGGTATGAACACAGCCCCAGTGGTCACTCTTGGAACAGCGTGGGCATCCACAGAACCAACACCTACACAGGTGTGTTCTGCTACCTCAGTGCACAGTGTAATATCAAATGGAGGAAGTTGGCCACCCTCTCACTTGAAGACTGGAGACCACATAATTACAAGTGCCCCCTCCCTGCTGGGTACCACCTCCATACCACACATGCCTTCCCAGCCAACCAATCTACCTGTGTCCTCAGTCACACAAAGTTTTTCCAGCAGTGTGCCTCATAGAACAAACATTCCTGCTAAGCTCTTAGTTGGGAAGATAAAACAGCAGGTTGGAGGGGACACAGTAGGATCTGTATCTGTGGCAAGCAGCAGCAGTGGCAGTAGCAGTGTTGTCCATGGCCATGTGGTGGGTCCTTTACCTGTGGCCAGTTGCAGCAGTGTTGTCCTTGGCCACACAGTAGGACCCATACCTATAACCATCAGCAGTGGCAGCAGCATTGTCCATGGCCACACAGCAGTTTTATCTGTGCCCAGCAGCAGTGTTGTCCATGGCCACACAGGAGGACCTCTGCCTGTGTCCAGCAGCAGTGTTGTCCATGGTCACACAGCCGGACCTCTACCACTAACCAGCAGCAGCAGTGTTGCCCATGGCCACAGTGCACCTGGTGTGGACAAACAGCCACACAGACCACCCACAAGTACTGAGCGCCTTCACCAACAGACACCACATAAATTGTTCAACTACAAAAAGATGCATATATTAAACACAGTAAATGTGTCAAACTCAGGGAGCTATGAAGCTGACAGTTCACGGGTCCCACATCAAGATCCAAAGCCAAGTGAGAGTTCTGTTGCCTCCACTCCAGACCAAGCCACCTTCAGTTCTGACGGTTCTGGAAACTCAGCAAGCCTTCAGCCTAACAGATTTGAGGCATATCCATCAACCAGTAGTCACAGTGGGGTGCTTATTCCTCGTCCAGGGGTCCTCACCCACCTTGGACCACCAGCAGGGAGAGCAAATTTGCCTTCTGCTCCACCAACCGTGCTGGTGAAGCCTGCCAAACAAGTGACCCCCGGGACACAGACCAGCACAGTAACTCCCAGCCCAGTTCTGGACCACGACACTCGCTCCATTGACTCTTTGGGGTCCATTGGAGTGGAACTTCAGCACCCCCTGTCCAATCGACTGTCATCAGGTAGTGACTCTGATGTACGGCCACCCCAGACCCCAGTCGGCCACATCCGTCGAATAAGAGAATCTCCAGCATTATCAAGCAGTTCCAAGAGCAGAACGGACTGGTCGGGTGACAACACACCTGCAACCACTGCAAAGCCACCCACATCATCACCCTATCTGGATCCCCAGGCACAGCAGACATCCCCACTCTCCCTTGTTATTCAGAAGTCAGTTACCCACAGCACTCCAGGCTTATCCACCTCTGCACTCCCTGTCCATAAGAAGACTGATACATATCCTCAAGATACCCAGACAGGTCATGCCAGTGATACTCCTCATGACCCACCCACACAACCTCATCACTCTTACCCCTTTTCAATTCCCATCCCAGTACAAGAGGCTGCGGTTCGGGACGAACGAGTGTGGCCCCTACGCAAGCGTCCCATCACTGTCACATCTGAGGACTCAGCGGACGTTGATACACAGTACCAAGTGGGCCCCACCCCAGTGTCCCAAACAACATCTTGTCTGAGAGTTACCCAGAGCCCTGCAGTTACCAGATCACCCTCTAGTCCTCCCGTGCCAGATAGAATAATGCAGCAAATGGGCCCACCAAACGCATCTGCTGCTGCACCACCAATTTTACCACACATAATGACATATTCTCCTCATTACTCTGCCATGAAACCACACCGTACTGAAGTAGGCCCTAGACCTGGTGATCAGTTGTACAAGGAACAGCCTTTTCAACGAGAATCTGTTCCAGTACAGCTTCCTGTCAAGGCTGGACCACCTCCATTACTGACATCAGCAGATGTGGGGCATCACCAGTATGGACAGCAGCCTATCTCTAGACTGCAGGATGACAGTGTAGTCCACCACCCGAGCAAGGACAGTGAAAGTCACCATTTTCTTCATTATCCTAGATCAGACTTGCATGATTTACCCCACCCAAGGGATAGGCCTATGATGACACATCTACCCAGACAATTGGCCTCTGACATCAGATGGCGACCAAGTATGCCACCACAGTTTATAGCCCAGCTAAGAGCACGGCAGAACCTTAATCCTCTCTATAATCAACAGTTTAATCCATTTATCATTCCTGGTGGATTCCCTCGTGCACCTCTGATGAAGCACATGGACATGCACCGCACAGACTACCCCCACTCAGATTTCTTCCATCAACCTCATGAGCCCAGTGAGACTCAGCAGGCTGTCACTGTCGATGCCAAGAGTCTGGAGCAGCAGCAGCAGCAGCAGCACCACCAACATCAGCACCAACATCAACACCAGCAGCAGCTCCAACACAATTCCCCTGATGATAGTCCCATCAATGTGGTTGATGATGCTCCAGATCCCATCTTCCCTCAGCCAGAAATAAACATACCACCTCTTTCTGAGTCTGTGCCTCCTGGCCCTCCCAGTGGAAATAGCACCATTGAGCTGGCAGTGTCTGAGGCAGGCAGTTTAGAGGGGCTGGGGAAGTCACTGCACCATCATTTTTCCTCACAAAAGTCCCGAGTTTCTGGACATCCAAGGTCTGCTGTAATGCAGGATAATCATGGCTCAGGAGCTTCCCTCCAGAGTCCTGTATATGATGCTTCCTCCCAAAGTGTACCAAATAATGACACTACTAATCCGCCTGATGCCAGCATTAATAGAGTGGAGGGCAGAGGCAAGACAATGCTTCAAGTAGATTCAGTGAGGACAGGTGCTGCTGCTGCTGCTGCTTCCCCAGCTTGTTCCACGGCCTCTGTCCTTAGTGCCGGTGAATCAGCCCTTCAGGAAGAGCTGATTTTTTCCATGAATAATTTGCAGCAGGGGAGAAGCAACCAGGATGATGGTGGACGACCAGAACAGGCTGGAAAGCTGCATAAGTTTATGTCCAGATATAACCGTGGATCGGTTGACTGCCCACGTGGAGATTCTGGCACTCCGCTCAACGTGGGAGATGATGGAGCACCTGAACTGGGAGATGATGTGTCCACGCCTGGCTCAAGGGATGAACAGGAAGTCTCTGCCAAGCAACATTTCCCTCATGGAGTTAAAGAAACAAGTTATGATGTAAGTTTGTCTGAGACTCAGCTGAGTGACCTAAGAAATATTCACCAAATCCCAGAAACTGTACGCCAGTTTAGTCGTGGCTTCAAGAAAACGTTCACATCGAAGTTTGAAGATAAAAGTATAGGTGAACCAGAGTGTGTGGAGAGGGAGGACGATGGTGGAAGAGAACTCCCATGTAAAACTTCTCTACCAGCAGACAAGAGTAACTCATCAGATCATCTGGGTGAAACATTATCCATTTTGCGAGGCATGGCAGGCAGCACCAGAGACCATGCGTTGCTGCTGGATGTCCTTGAAGATGAAACTCTTAAAGAATCTGCTAACCAAAAAGGACAGGAGGAAGTTAGCCAAGACATTGTACAGGGTGCTGACAGAAGTGAGGACTCTGTTGATAGTGACATCCTAGAGGTTCCTGTACCCAGCTGGCTAGATCTTAAAGATAAAGAGACAGTTCAAGAGACTGCAGATGATGGAGAAGCTAGTAGGAACAGCTTAAGGACTGATGAGCCCATGGTGGACAGTTTACAGAGTACTGATCCTACTGGGGACACTTTAAGGAGTGCTGAGGTCACTAAGGACAATTTAGGGAATGCAGAGGACACTAGGGATAGGTCAGAGGGTGTTAATCCCACCAATGATAGTCCAGTAGGTAGTGATCCCACCAGTGTTAGTCAAGGGGTTGCTGAGTCCATCAGGAATAATACTGAGAGTGGAGAACCAATCAGGGATAGTCTAGGGACTAGTGAACCCATCAAGAACAATGTAGAGAGAGCTGAACCCATCAGGAACAGTAAGGAATGTGTTGCACCCATCAAGGAGGATGCTCAGCTTACCAGGAGCACATTACATGATGCTGAACCCACTGTTCAGTGTGTGGAGCCAAGCAGTAAGAGTATGGAGGTTGATCTTGATGTCAGCAGGGAAGTACTAGGGGATGCAGACTTCAGAAGGGATGCTTGTATCTACAAGAAGAGACTTGAAAATGCTGATTTCAGGAGGAATAGTCTAGAGGCTGTCGAATCTAGGCATCTGAACTGGGAGAATAATGATCTTGGTATAAAAAATCTGGATAGTGATAAAATGAGGGAAATGAGACCTGAGAGTACAGAGACCCTCACGAACAGATCAGAAAATACAGGGACCCTCAAGGAAGGACCAGAAAACATTGAAACTAATGGAGTAAGTGTAGAGGATGCCAGCACTTTCACGAAAAAGCAGGAGGACCCTAAGTTGACCAAAGAAGTACAGAAAGACACAGAAACCATTGTGGAAACACAGGAGCAGGGTGACACCTCTACTGTTAGACAAGAAGATGTTGAGGTTGCTGAGGAGAGGTTAGAGGTTGCTGAGGTTACCAAGGATAGAGTGGAATATCGTGAAGTCTCCAAGGAGGGACTGAACAATGCTGAAGCCAGTAGATTAAGAGCAGATGTAGAAATTAGCAGAGATAGGCTCCTCGGGACTAAAAGCGGTGGCTGTTTCATAACCACAAGGGGTAACTTGGGTCAGATGCACGATGACAGTGATGTGGACTCTGTACTGAACATAGGCTCATCAAGGATTATTGGGCGACGTAGCAGCACCTCCAGCCAGGCCAGCGACACCACACACTTCTCTGGCAACTCACCCCCGCCTTTCTCACCACCTCGATCAACAGGTGTAGAATCATCGGATGGGGAGGAATTACAGCCAGTCACAACCCACCAGCACCAGTATCACAAAATTGCATCTCCACTGCCTTCATCTTGCCCCAGTGATTTTGAAAAGTTCAGAATGTTTGAGAGAGAACAGGGCAAGAGCTGTGAGGGTGCTCTTGACGAGGCCAAAGGACCACTGGATGTGCTGGTGTCTGGGGGTGTGAGGCATCAAGGCCACAACAGCCAGCACTCACCACCATCACCACCACCCAGTCCTAGCTCATCCCACAGGCAGGCAGAATCTCCACCCCCTTCCAGACCCAGTGCATCCCCAGTGCTTCAGGAGCCAGACTCATCACCTCTGAGTACTGATAACCCAGTATCTGACAATTGTGTGGCTGGAGAGAAGAGACCTTCCCCTTCTGTGATTGGTGGGCAAGGGAGTGAGTTGGATCTGGACAATAAACAGTCACCATCATCTTTGGAGGGCATCAGAAGCCATGGTCTCCACCACTTGCCTCAAGGTCAGGAACGCCCCAAGTTGGTGATGAAGCTGCTAACAAAAGGAGCACTGAAAGCCTTCAAAGAGGATCTTGTCCCACATGCATCAACAGAGAAAACTGTACCACTTCAACACCCAGCACCAGACAGCAGCTCTGAAGTTACTTCTACCACCCCAGACAACACCTATTTAACCCTCGCTGTCAGAAAGGGACGTGGACAGTCTACCAAAGGTGCCGCTAAGCGACAGCCCAAAGTCAGGAGAATCAGAGCACCTCCTAAGAAAAAACTTGGCCAAACACGTAAGAAGATAAAGGGACAGAAACAGCACAGCATACCCAAAGATGACTCACTTGACAGCATTATAGAGGAGTGCAGAGTTATAAAGAACACTGAAGCTATAAAGACCAATAAAGTAACAAAGAAAAGGGAGATGGTGCCAGAGCCTTCTCCTTCCCCACCACCACCACCACCACCACCACCACCACCACCACCCACTCAAGTTCCAGCGCCTCAGGACACTGGCCGACGCAGAAGACGAGCCTGTGCTAACGTTTCATATGCCCAGTTCTTTGACACAGACACACCTGCCACTACACAAGTCGCACCTGGCACAGGTCCACCCCAGTCCAGTGTGCCAATACAGAAAATTGTACAAGAGCCTCCAGCCCCTCCCATACCGGGCCGCTCTTCAGCTCTTCCTCCCATCAAGAGGCGTAGAGGCCGACCAAAGAAGAATGCTGCCCCTCACACTGACTTACCTAGAGCCCTACCAGTAGTTGTGGATCAGCCAGTTAATGCTAATACTATTGCTAAGAACCAGCCTGATGACAGAAAGACTCCTGTTAATACCCAGTCACCACCTAGCACAAAGACAGCTGCTAAGACCCAGTCGCCACTTAGCACAAAGACTGCTCCTAAAACCCAGTCACCAGTTAGCACTATTTCTGTTTCCAAAGATGCACCAGATGATATTACCATAGCCACAACTGGCAACCTCAGTCAGGTTTCCCATGATATAAAAAAGATATCACCCAAACCAGGTTCCCAAGCAGTTAAGAGGCAAAGAGGAAGGCCTCCCAAGAAATCCTTTACTTCTTCCTCAGCTGTGCCATCAAGTGAAGGCAGACAAGTTACTGCTTTTAGGGGTCGGGTTGGACTTTCACCAGCCTCAGCACCAGTAGTGCCGAAGGAGGTGCCTGTGAACCCAGAGTCAGCAACACCTCAGCTTACAGTGAAGGTCAACAAAGATTCCAAGCTGAAAATCACAATCATCAAAAGAGCCTTGGTGAGGAAGAGGAGACCCAGTAGTCCCCCAGTGCAGGCTTCTGCAAAAAAACATAAATCTGGGGAAATGGCAGATGTATCCAGCACAAGCATGGCAGAGGAGGGTAGCAGTGTGTCCACAGGTGCCAGGGGATCCCCAGATTCCATGGTGAGACTTCCCTGCAACCCCCGAGATCCATTGGGAATTGATGTTGCTTCTGCTCAGTTACCTAGCACGCATTCCAGCATTTATGAGTTTGATGAAGATGTTAGTGATGAGAATGCCCCACCCAGCCACAGTGTCAAAAAGCCTCAGGGGTCAGGTTCCTCCACTTTCCGGAGTGCCAGAAAAATTGTCAGGAATGCCATAAGAACTCCCATCAGAGAGCCCAATTTCAGCTACCTTAGGACGCCCACTCATACCCCTAGCTACACCCCAAGTTATTCCACACCTTCAAACACCCCATTGTACTCACCCATGTACACACCAGACCACAGGATCAATTACACAGGCCCTGGTTCAACCCCATACCACCTCACCCAGGGAGATTTCCGGATCAGGCTGCGAAGGAAACCTCGACCTAATAGGCAGGTTGTCCTTAAGATTAAAAAGTCTGATTTGCAAGAGAAGGGGACAGAGCAAGACAGTCACACACACACTACGTGCACCTCCGCAGATGTCACTCACTTGAGGAATGAGGCTCAGACTGAATCCACACTTCCTTCTCAGGTAGGATCTCTCTCTCCACCAGCCACGATAACAGCTCCTACAGTTTCAGCGCCATCATTGATGGATGGTGCAGCCACTGTTATTAACTCTAGTGCAAGTGAAGTCACTGAAGAATCTGAAACATCCAAAACTAACTCTCAGGAAGAACATAAAGTACCTAAAACCATTCTTGAGAAAGAGTCTGGCATAACCAATAATTCACACGAGAAGGAACTTAGACCACTTGAGGAAAATTCTCGACTAGAGAAAACAACAGCTGACTATAGTACATCCAGTCATGATAAGCCAACCGAACCTGTTAGTAAGGATGACGTGACATCCCCTCTGGTAGCGGAGAAACACAGGATCAGTAAAGCAGCCATCCCAACACTCATCATCAGAAAGTCACCTCTGACTGGCTTCTCATCCTCTTTGGAGGCTGTAAATAAAAGAAAACCTCGGGAATCAATACGAGCCAAAAAGACTGATGATGGCTTCTTGATCCCACCAGCCCCACCGGCCCACGTGATGCTGAGATTAAAGCGCTGCAACCAGCAGTGGGAGCAGGATGATACACCCACACCCCAATACACCCCTGAGGCAAGTCATGATCCACCCACAGGATACAGCCTTAAAATCAGGATCAAACCTCCAGTGCCACCTACAACCAGCCAGGTTGAAGAGGAACCTGAGAACCAAACCAAATCTGCTGTTACCCTAACAGGAGCAGCAGAGAACAGGAACCCAGTGGAAGAAAACCAAGCAGAGCCAGACTCATCTGGGGAGCCATCTCACACTGCTGCCTCTTCCAATGTTGATAAGGCTGCTGCAGGCTGTTCCCCAAGTACTCTGAGTGCCTCATGCACACCTGTAAGAGATGAATCTGTCTCAGCAACACCAGCCACATCTGTTATTGGTATACCTGGCCCTAATTTGTCCATAGCACCACCTGTCTCCCATCTCAAGCCATCTGTGGACAGATCTTCACCAGGGCCCGGTGGTCGCTCCGTGCGTGCAGATTCGGTGGAGTTAGAGCTGGCGGCCATTCTGGGATCTCCAAGTAAGGGTTCAGAAAGAGTGGAAACTGCAGAGGCCAGGGGCCTCGATGACACAGATCTAGAGGCCCTCCTGTTAGGGGAACGTGGTGGGAACAGTGTGAGGAGCCCCACCTCAGGATTGCCAGAGGCTGATACTCCAGCTTTACCCCAGCCACTGCATGTTATACAAAAAAGAGTTTCCAGTCAGAGTGATGAACAAAATCCAAACAGCCCCACAGATTTTGATACTACAGATTCATCTGCCCAGCACTGTGAGTCTGAAACTGTTGTTCCAGCAGACAAAAAACTAAAGACCCCACCAAAAGTGATGGTACAGAAACTGTTATCCTCAACTCTGACCATGACCTCAGCAACAGAAGACACCCCACACAATGTGAGGAAGTGTAGTGTAGCAGATGTTGAAGCAGCACTTTGCAGTGGACCCACAGCCCCCGGCACCGATGAAGATGGCCGAGAAGCTCCCTCCTCCAGCCTGGTGGTAGATGCTGTGAAAAAAAGGCTATTAGTAAGCCCAACTGATGATAACATAAGCAAGAAGCTTCGCCATGAAGAAAGAACCAGCACTTCAAAAGCAGCTGACTCATGCACAGACCAGACCCAGGAGCACTTAAACCCTGCTCAAAAGAGGACACTTGGCACACTCAGAGGTTCCCCCGATAAACAGGACCCATCTACATCACAGGAAAATACAAGCAGCCTGGGAAGTAAAGCAAAAACAGAGCTCAGGAGTGTAAGCTCTTCTAAAGGTAGTGAGATAACAGCAAAGATAAAAGATCTTGTTGAGAGAATAACCCCAAGTAATGATAAAAGCCAAAAGATGAGAGAGGTGTCTGGAAGACGGATGACCAGAAAAGGCTTTGCGCTGCCTAGGCATAAAGCTGCTAAAGAAACAACTACCAAAAAGACCAGATTAAAATTCATTGCTACTGCAGAACTCTCAAGTGACTCAGAGGAAGATGAAATTAGTTTAAGTATGAGGAGCAGAAAAACCAGTAAGAGGGCAACAGTTAGTAGAAAAAGGAACCTAAGAATCAGAAGATTATGTAGCACTGATGATGAGGACACTGTTAAAACAAGGAAAACTCAGAATTCAGCATCTGAAACCAAGGTAGGTAGATTAACCCGAAGTAATTCTAAGGGCGACAAGAGTGACCTCACTGGTCAGCTTAGTAATGTCACCTTTGAGCAAGATTCTGTGGTAGAGAGATGTGAAGTCAGTGCTATCTGCAATCCAGCGAATCAGACTTCAGTTTTTGATGGCACTGATAAAGATAATAGTTGTGATGTATTACCAGATATTGTCCAGTGCAGCAAGAGGAACATTGATAAGAATGAAAGGCAAGGCAGAGTACAGCTTGAAAGGAAAGAGGATGAGAATAATGAGACAGACAGTGTAAGCACAGGGGTGAAGGAGTCTGTACCTTGCAGAACATCAAGCACCAAAGAAACTCCACTGTCAGAGATCATTGAGGTAGAAGGTTACAGAGATGACATTGAAGAAACTCTTAGGAGGTTGGATGGATTTTCCTCAGAGAGTCGCTCTCAGAGCCCTCTTCTCTGTCAGTCTGATCAGCCAGTTAGTCAGATGCTTAGTGCTAGTCCTAGCAGTCAGCCACAGCTAAACAGTCAGAACAGCACTGCTTCAGTTGTGAACAGTGAGAGGGACATAATTGAGGTAACAGTACAAGAGAGTAACAAATCAGAGGAAGAGAATAAAAAAGATGCTAAGCCAAAAAGAGCAATGAAAGTAGGTGAGCACACAGAAAGAGACAAGCTGGCTGAAACAGGGAGGAAAACCAGAAAAGAAAAAGAGGAAGGATATAAGTGTAGTACACAGGCAGAAAGGAAGAAAAATAATCCAAAGAAAGAAACAAGATCAAGATCTAGGTCTGGTGTGAGTGTTTTGTTGCACAAATTGCATGCAAAACCAGATATGGTTGAAAAGGAAGATTGTGATGAGATGGAGAAAGAGGGAGACAGCAAGGATGATGATAGCAGTGGGACTGGGGATGGTGATGATGAAAGTGGTGAATCCCAGACAGTGAGTGCCTCATGTTCTGATAGTAATGGTGATGGTGCTGGTGGAAGGAGAGATGGTGATGATGAAGCTGAAGACAAGGATAAGGGCAGTGGTGGTAGGGAGAGGAGGATGACAACTACAACAGCTACTGGAGCTGATAGTAGTGGCAAAGGGGGCAGCAGTAGCAGTGGGGGTAGTGGCAGTGGACGTAATAACACCAATAACGAGAAAAACACCACGGACGAAAATAGCGTCAGTGATAGCAGTGTCCCTAGCTCCGCTTCGGCCAAAGATAGTGGCAGAGAAAATGAGTCCCCAGATGAACCAGACAACCCAGCCCCTCAATCCACAATTGAATGTGACAGTAACAGTGATCCCGCTTCCCCAGATAAACTAAACAGCCTAACCTCACAGTCCACAATCAACACGGTCAATAGTGATAATGCTTCCACCTCCATAGATGAACCACACAACCAAATCTCACAATCCACAAGCAACACAAGTGACAGTAACATTGATGTTACATCCTCAGGCAGACCATACAGCCAAAACTCGCACTGTACAACTGACACAAGTGACACTACTAATGATCGCAGTTATAGCAACTTTGATTCACCATATGTAGACTCCACCTTAAGAGCAACAACAGCAGCAGATGAGATTCTGATCGAGCTTAGCGAGGGTGAGCATGATAATTCAGACGATGATGTTGGGGAGGACATGTGTGACCCGCTGTTGACAACAATGCAATACAGCGACGGGGCCAGTGACCACGATGCGGATTACAGAGACTCGATGTGGAATATGGCCTTCCTCACCCCAGAGCACCGGGCACGCGACGACACCTCTCCACCACAGCCCGATTCCCCTGGTTAGTATTGTTGGCTGCATTTGATGTACAAGAATTCATAGTACTACAGTTAAATTAGCATATAACATCTTAACCTTCTCTTGTGTGATATTTATACATATCATTATATTATCTCCATACAGTAGTTTGCATCAGTATCATTGCAGGAGGATAATGAGGTTTAATGAACAAAATAAATCGCTAAGAAAAAGGTGCTATGATATATCCAAAGCCACTTAGTATGCAGCCCTGTGCCCCTTTACATTGCCAAGGGTTATAGTCTTGTGGGATTAACAGGACCCAAGGTACGGTAAAAGAAATGTCCAGCTTCCCGGTTCTTTTTGAAAAAAATTGATACCTGTCTAAATGCAGTTAAAGCTGTATTTCTCCTAGTGCACGTTTCCGTTTTTTTTTTTGCTATGTATTCATCAAACTTTGGGAAGATGCTTATATTTCTGTTTGTACCCCTCTAATTGTGAATCCTTGCATACCGGTATTATTCATTTTGTTTGCTGTGAAAGTAAGTCAGATTTTTGGTAAAGTTCCTTACAGTATGTTTATGTAAAATCAATTTTTTCTCATTGATAAACTAAATAGCTACCATTTCCTTATGACACTGTGGGTACTGTAATATCACCATAGTAGAAGTACATTAATTTCTTGTTTGACATGTTTTCACTTAAAACACTTTTTACTGAAAGAATTATTTTCGTTTATAATGCCATTGTTCATTACCAAGTGGTTAGGAGGCGCAGTGATGGGTCAGGATTGAAACAGTTCACATGAACATTTTATCTCTATTCCAATTATTTCTTTCTGTAAACTGCATATGAAGTGTAACACACATACAGAACTCAGTCACATCAAATATATTATGATACCTACAGTCTTGAATATGATTTATTAATATATTGAGTAGTATTTATAGCTGGAATTTAACCCTTATATAAAAGCAATGTTCACATAACATGGTGGTTTGGGGGAACATATCTGCAGTGTTCAGTGAATTACGGTACTAAATGGTTGGCATATCCTCCTCAGAACACAAGAGGCATAGACCACCACTGGGACTGCGTCAGAGCTACCCTGTGCTACTCACACTCCACCCTGGCAGGTATAGTTTAACTTGTCATTTTTCATTGTTTTATGTTAGATGGATTTCTGTTTAGTCAGTTTTAAACTCGCTGAGGTGTTGGAGAGGGTTTCCCTCATGTGGTGGCATCAGTATTATCTGAGTTGCTCCACTGCCAGGTTATACAAATGTCCCTCCTTTCCTGTTTCCCAAAATGAGGATGGTGGACTGCGGGTGGAGGGCAGCTTCAGCCTGCAGTCCACTAGATTTTCCTTTAGATGAGCCCAGGTTGCCACAACTACAGTACTATTCCTGCTCCTACTAGCTGGCTGAGCTTGAGGGCATGTATTTAATTCTTACTACCCACAAACATTTTTATTCTGCTTAGAGTTTTTTAACTGGAGGGGTTAGATATAGCTCATGCATGCACAAGCACATGCACATGTGTGTGCATGTATGTGTATAGTAACTGATGTAATGGTATATGGTTTGCCTGTGAGATAAAGCCATGATTTTCAAAGTCAATATGTGGCTTGTTTCACCCTTTTTTTTTTTTTTTTTTCCCCAATGCTTTCTTGCATCAGTGGTTGATTTATCCACCCCATTCATTAATGGGTTTGGATGATAATGTTGTGTATTTGCACATATATATGGAGACAGCAGAGAATATGTTAAAACCTGTGTAGAAGTAACTACATGTATGTTTGAGCATATACATTTAAGTATGTATGTTGTAGCCAGGCACTGTTACCCCCAGCCTGGACAGTCCTGCGAGGCGAGAACGGTCTGACTCCTCAACCAGCATTCAGTCAGGTGGCCCTGGCATCAACACAGCTGTCTCCACTGGCACAGCACAACACAGCGTCCTGCCCATTGAGGAGGTGGAGGTTGTCGAGAATACTCCCTCACCTGACTCACCTAGCTTAGCAGATCTGGAGGACCCTCTGGCAGAGATCTCTAGGCCAACTGATAAGGAGATTGAAAAGGAAGTGGAAAATGACCTGCAGTGTGTTGGAAGTTGTGTCAAATCAGCTGACAAAGGAGTGGAAGAAAACATGCATGTGAATGAGAAGGAAGTTGAAAATGATACACAGTCCAATGAACAGGACTCACAGTCCGTTGAAGGTGACGAACAGTTAGTCGATAGGAGAATGGAAGATGATGGACAGTCAGTTGAAGAGGATGTTGCAGTAGGCAAAGCATTAGATGCCAGTGAAATGGAGAAGGGTGTAAGAGATGCTGAAAAGGACATTAGATCACCTGAATCCAAAGGTGCAAAGAACTCAAAGTCAGATGAATTGGGAGTTGAAAAGGACACCCACCTGGCCAATACACAAACTGAAGAAACCACTAATGTTGTAATTAGAGAGGATGCCCAGTCAACTAATGCAGGGTCTGAAAATGACACAGCAGCAGTAGAAGCACATATTGTGTTGGTTGAACAGAACATTAAAAAGGGCACACAGGCACCTGAAAAAGAAGTCCATAGTCCTACCCCATCAGCTGAGAGTGAGATTGAAATGAGCAAGGAGTCAGCAGAAGAAGAAAGTAAAGATGGTGACTTGATAGACAAGGAATGTGAAGCAGTAACCATGTCAGTAGTTGAGAAGGATGAAAATACCCAATTAGTTGATGTTGATAGAGATGAAAGGGAGGAGGATAAAGTTGCAGGATTGGTTGAGAAACTAGGAAAGACTGCAACAGGAGAACAAGACAAATCTGGTGTAGAACAAGTAGCAGAATCAAGAGAACAAGCTGAAGTGACAGAACAAACAGTACCAGCAGAACAAAATGCAAAATCAACAGAAGGGCAAGCAAATATGACAGAACAAGACAGATCGCCAGCAGACCAATCAGCATCTGCAGAGCAGGAAGCAGAGTCGAGGGGAGATCAGGTAAAAATGATACTGGCAGAAGGACAAGCAGAAGAAGAACCAGGAGTGTCTGAACAAATTGTGGTAACAGAAGGTCAAAGTGAGACAAGTGAACTGACATTAAAAGCAGGGAAATTTATGAAGAAAACAAAAGAGCAGACTAAGAATAGTGAGAAGCAAACCAAAAAAATGGAAGATGAGATCAATAAAGAACAGATCAAGAAGTCAGAACAGGAAAGAAAGGTGCAGAGGAAGAGAGAACTGACTAAGAAATCACAAGAAAATACTAAGAAAGAAGAAAATAAGAAGTCAGAAGAAATGGCAAAGAAAACAGAACAGCAGCAGACTAAGAAAACAAGAAAAGAGGCCAAGGAAGGTGAAGAAAAGATAAAGAAAGGAATACTTTGTAAGAAAATGAAAGTGCAAGGTCAGAAAATGACAGAGCAAACGAAGAAATCGGGAGAAGAGACAAGGGAAGCAAACAGAGGTAATAAGAAAACAAAGCAACAGACAAATGTTACAGACCCGGCTTTGGAAGCAGACAAAAAGATGGAAATGACAGAGACAACAAAGAAGTCGTCAAGAGAACAGAAGATGACCAGAGAATGTCCAGAATTGGCAGATGAACAGGTAAAGATGGGAGAACAGACAGAGACTGAAAATGACCAGACGGAGAATGCAGATCAACATGAGACAGAGGATGAGAATACTGAAACATCAGCTCAACAGATGGGGACAGAATGTGAAAAGAAAAAGAATACTGAAGAACAGGGTAGGAAAACAGCTGATCAAACAAAGAAAATGAATGAACAGACAGAGAAGGAAGATAAACAAACAAGGAAAACAGCTGAGCCTACAGAGAAAGTGGATGAACAAGCAAAGAATACTCGTGAACAGACAGAAGTAAATGAGCAGCTAGAGAAAGGTAATGAACTGAGAGAGAGAGCTGATGAGCTGATGAAGAATACAAATAAACAGACAAAGAGAGATATAGAACAATCAGAGGAAACAAATGAACAGGAAGAGACAGTAGATGAACAGGCAAAGAATGGCGATAAACAGACGGGGATTACAGGTGAGCATATGGAAGAGGGTGATGAACCAACTGAGGAAGCTGAACATAAAGAAACAAGTAAAAAGACCAGGACAACAGATGAACAGACAAAGACAGCAAGTGAGCAGGCAAAAGCTGGCGATCAAGCAAAGGCTACAGGTGAACAGAGAGAAATGGTAGATAGAGCAGTAGAGGAAGCCAATGAACTAGCAAAGAAACTAAATAAACAGACTCTGAACATAGATGAACAGTTTAAGGAAGCAAATGAACAGGTCAACAAAGGAGATGAATGGAAAGAGAAAGCTAATAAACAGGCAGAGAAAGCAGATGAACAGGATAAGAAAAAAGTTGAACAAAGAGAGAAAGCCAGTGAACAACCAGAGGATGCTAATAAAATGCTAGAGAAAGAAAAGAAAGATATGGAGAAGGGAGAAAAAGAAACAAGGACAGTGAAGAAACAGACAGAACCATTAGCAGAACAGGCAAAAGCAACCAAAGAAGCACTGGCAACAAAGGAATGGGCAAACACATCAACAAAAGAAACCAAAACAGCAGAAAATACAGAGCCATGGGGAAAAACACAGACTGAACAGACTGAAGTGGCTGAAGAAGCAACAGTAACAAATGAAAGGACAAAAACATCAGCAGGACAGACTAAAACTACTGAAGAATCAAAGATGCAGACAAAAACTTCAGCAGAGCAGACCACAGTGGCTAAAGAAACAGAAACATCAGTGGAGCAAAGCAAAGTGGCCGAAGAAACAAGAACAACAAATTCACCGGCAGAACTGTCCAGAGCAGATGATGAAGTAAGGATGACAAAGGAACAGTCGAAATCATCAACACAATCAGCTGCAGCAACCAAAGAAGGAAGGACAAGAGAGGAACTGACAAAAACATCAGAAGAAGCAGGGCCAACAAAAGAACAGGTAAAGACTTTTGCAGAAAGTACCATAACAGCCACAGAATCAGCCAAGACAGCAACAGAAGGTGGTCCAGGAATTGTAAGTAGGAAGAGAGACAAGCCACAGGAGATTCACGGCCTGAACAGAAAATCCAGTGAAAGTAAGGAAGACAGCCTCAGAGTCCCTGTAATTGTTACCCTTGGTGATGACTCGGGAGATAAGGAAAGGACAAATGCTGAGGGCTCGCAGAATGTAAATAAAGGCAGTGCATATTGGAAACCGCTGAATATCCGTGACCTGAATGGAAAATCTGGCGAAAGTAAACACAGTGACTCACAAGCCCTTCCAGCTGTTATCCTTGATGATGACACAGGAGATAAAGAAAGCATAAACACCAAGGCCTGTCAGAATGCTAGTGAAAGTAGTACATATAAGAAGGTGGATATTAATGCCATACTGACTGAATGGAATGATGATAGTGAAGATGAAGTGTCCAGTAGGAATGAAGACAGCAAGAGCAGTGATGTTGCCTCTAATCAGCATGTTGGTAGTAATGGGAAAAAGGATGAGAGTTGTGATTCTGAGAAGCATAAGGATCATGATGTTGAGAAGGGTAAGAATTGTGAGATAGAACAAGACAAAAATCATGACTCTGAGGAGAAGAATGGTGTTGAGAAGGATAAGAATCATGTCAAGAAGGGTGATAATCAAGATACTCAGCAGGAAAAGAATCAAGCTGTTGAGAAGGGTGAGAATCGTAACATCAAGAAAGACAAAAATGATGAATTTGAGAAGAATAAAAATCAAGATAATGAGAACAAAAGGAATCCTGACATTGAGAAGGGTGAGAATTGTAACACTGAGAAAGACAAAAATAATGACTTTGAGAAAAATAAAAATCCTGACACAGAGAAGGATAAGAGTCATATTACTGAAAAGGAGAACAGTTACATTGCACCCCAGATTTCCAGCAAATCACCATCCACAAACAGTGGTAAAGAAGGGAGCGAGCAAAATTATCATCCTGCATCTCCATTAATTACTATAATTTCCTCCCCAACCAAAGACAGAAGCAACCCAGGAAGGGATGCCGATGATGATGATCAGCCCTCGAACTCTTTTGATTTTGATGACCTGGAGATGGAATTATTTTGGAGAGAACAGGAGGTGGGGAAGAAGAAACCTAGAGGGAAAAAGAAAGGTAGAAAGGCACGAATTGAAGCAGCTGTGAGTGGCGTGGATGTAGAGGGAGGTAATATTAAGGCCCCGGAAGGACAGGCTAACATCAGCAAGGCATTGATTAATCTGACTGTTTCACCTGCTGTGGACTTGAAATCATTGACTGAAAAGCAGGTTTCATCTACCATTCAGATCAAGAAAGTAGAACAGACTGCCAGTAAGAAGAGAGAAGAACACACCAAAGAAGTTGATGAACGGACTAAGCAGTTTGAAGAATGGTCTCAAATAGCAGAAGAGATTAAGAAAGCAGTGGACGCAGTAGTAGCCAGCTTGGAAGTTAGTCAAAAAAGTGCACCATCAGAGCCGGTATGTCATCAGTCAAGCATCGATGAAGTACAAACTGCGTCTAGTTGTAAGAAATCAAGTTTATTGAATTTCAAACAAGCCAGTGAGATGGAGAATGAGGACTTGTCAAGCACTGAAACCAGTCAGTCAAAATCCATAGTCAGTAAAGAAAGTAATAATTTTTTAACCACTAGTAGTTGTTTGGAGAAGAAAGAATCACCCATCCAGTCAGACAGTAGTAGTGAAAAACTAAGTAAGAGAATTGAAGAGGAAGATGATTACTTGGTTGTAGAGACTGAAAATCAGTGTGAGAATGGGAGCAACTTAATCAAAGAGAAGAATGATGAAAGCCAAGTTAGGAATTCACCAAAGCCTCCACTGTCAACTGCCTCAGCAGACTCAATGGTTGGTACAGTGACAGAAGATAGTGGCAGAGGCATTGAGCTGTCACATGAAAATAGAACTGACTGCACACAAGAACAGCAGGAAGATAAGAGCAGCAGCATGAGTGGAAGGACTGCAAAGGAAACAGAGGTAATTGATGTACATACCAGTCAGTCAGTCATTTCTGCCAACTCTGATAGTCAGCCAGTCAATATTCCTGTCACTGTATCTCAAAATCTCATCAGTTTTACCCATTTAGAAGCAGCACGCAAGGTTGAACAGAGTAAAACTCTTCCCACAGACTCCCTTGAAACAGAGAGTAATCAAGAAAAAGAAAATTTACAAAATACAAACAAAATGGAAGAGAAGGGAAAAGGGCACTGCTTCTCTGATGAGACATGCATAGTTGGATCACATGCAGAACCAGGCAAAGGTGTGCCACAAGACAGATCTGTAGAATATACACCCCACATTAGATCAGAGCCTCAGAAAGCTGTTAGTATGACAGGAAAGGAAAGCACAGAACCTACAGCAAGTGAACAAAAGATTAAGAATAGTGAGGATAAAGTGAGTGTTGCATCAGACGTGGCCAAGTGGAAGAGCATCCCTCCTGGCAAAATATCACTTAAAGTCTGCATTGACAGAACTATTGTAAACATCGATCCCAACCGTATTCCTGTGTCGTGCTCTTCTTCTACTTCAGGTGAGAGTGAGAACAATAATGCAGAACCTTTAGTGCCAGAGGTGTCGGTGGAAAACATGGAAGCAGTGACGCAGAAAAAGGAAAACGCATCAAGAGAAACATCAAAAGAATCTTCAGCAGTTAAATCGTTAGAGCCAAAAGGGCACAGTAAAGAATGGGGAAGAAAAGATAAGAAGGTTAAGATAAGTGATAAACAGAGGGAGAAAGATTTAGCAAAGAAAGCTGAGAAGATGGAAAATGTATCAAAGATCATAGATAAGCCAGCAATAACAGATCAACACAAGGATAAACCAAGAGATTCCCAGCCCAAGTCTGTCTGCACCTCTCGTGACAGTAATAGGAAAAGGGAGGAGAGGAAGAGAAAGGACTGGGAAAAGAAGAGGGGACATAAAAAGGGATCAAGTAAGAAGAGGTGCCACAGCTCTGACAGTGATTCTGATGATGGGAAGAATACAAAGAGGGAAAGAAAAAGGAGAAAAGAGAGGAAAGAGGAGAGATCTGATGATAAAGAGAGAGAGAAGGGAGAGAAGAAGGAAAATGAGATTACCAAGCACAAAAGCAGGAAAAGCCACAAAGGTTCAACCAAAACCCAAGAACCATCCTGTGAATCACATCATAAAGATCACACTCAGTCATCAAAACCAATTCATGATGCAGAAAATTATGCATCCAGCGCAGGTTTGAAGAAGAATGAAGTTGAAGAGAGTAAAAAGGCAGGGGCAGAAGAGAGACAAGCATTAACAGCAGTTGAAGAAAAAGAAATAGTTACAAGAGTAGGAGGAGAAGCAGGGTCAATAA
The DNA here is from genome assembly GCA_018397915.1 of Birgus latro. Lineage (NCBI taxonomy): Eukaryota > Metazoa > Arthropoda > Malacostraca > Decapoda > Coenobitidae > Birgus > Birgus latro. Next base: position 43,653 of record JAGKTI010004275.1, read on the forward strand.
GAGAGGAAGGTAAAGTAACTGACAAGAGAGGAACATTAGCAAAAGTAGGAGAAGCAGTAGCAGTTCCAAGAGTAGAAGCATCAGAGACAGGAAGAGAGGAAGGTGAAGTAACTGAGAAGAGACTGATTTTTCCAACTAATGTCACTACTTGTACTGTACTGCATGGCTTGAAAGATCTAGATATGCCAAGGACAGGCCAAGATAAAATGAATATTGACACAGCTGATAAAACTGATAAAAAGTCTGATAATTGTGAGGACAATGATATAAAATGCTTGTCAGTTCCTGCTGCTCTCAGTGCAGTTGCAGAGCCAGGTCAGTCAGTGAAAGGAGCAGAACAAAGGAGAGGAGGAGAGGTGTGTGAGGAGAAACAGAAAGGGGTGAAAGTGCACAAAGAGAAACAGAAAGGAGAGGAATTGAATGAGGAAAAACAGACTGGAGAGCAAATGCCTGGAGAGATAGAAAGAGGAAGAAAGAAAGTGCCTGAGAGGAAACAGAAAGAAGAGAAAGTGCCTGAGGAGGAGAAGAGAGGAGATAAAGTGCCTGAGGAGAAAAAGAGAGGAGGAGGAGGAGGAGGGGGAAAGAAAGTGCCTGAAGAGGAGCAGAAAGGAGTGAAAGTGCCTGAAGAGAAGCAAAGAGGAGAGAAAGTGCCTGAGGAGAAGAGAGGAGAGAAAGTGCCTGAGGAGAAGAGAGGAGAGCAAGTACCAGAAAAGAAACAGAAAGGAGAGAAAGTATCAGAAAAGAAACAGAGGGGAGATAAGACAAGTGATATGTGTAGGGAAGGGAAACAGCAGGAGGCAGGGGTGGAAGGGATCTCTGAAAATGAAAACCAGGAGCGCAGTGACGTGGAGAAATTAGATGTGCAATTAAGCCAGACTTCCAGTGTAAATGGAGAAAAGAAAGAGGAAGGAATAGAAATTTGTAGTACAAATCAAAAGAAGGAGAATGAAGAGAGGGAAGACGAAGATGTAAGAGTAAATGATGTGAATAGAGAACAAGAGGAAGGAATAGAAAAAAGTAGTAGTAAAAATCATGGGAAGGAGGTTGAAGATGTAGTAGTGAAAGATATGGGTAGAAAACAGGAGATAGGAAGTAAAAAGCAAGAGGACAAGGAAGAAGTAGGTGTTAAAGTTAAAGATCAGGTGAGAGAAAATGAAAATAAGAAAGATGATGATGTAGGTGTCAAGAGTAATGGTCAGGAGAAAGAAAATGACAGTAGGAATGAGGAAGAAGTAAGTGTTATGAATGTAAATCAGAGAAGAGACAATGATAGTAAGGCAGAGAAAGCAGTGGAAGACATCAGTAGAGATCAAGAGAAAAGATGTGAAAATAAGGAAGAGGAAGAAGTAGAAAGTGGCATGAGTATAAACCAGGAGAAAGACAGTGAAAATAAGAATGGAAAAAGAGTAGAAGGCGCAAAGAGTGGAGAACAAGACAAGGAAGAAGAAAATGAGGAAGATAAATACTTTGATGAAGACTTGAAAACAAAAGATCAAGAGAAAGAGGAGGAATATAAAGGAGGAGGAGGAAATAAGTGGTTAGAGAGAGAGAGACCACTTACAGGCTTATCAGAAGAGAGGCAGGATGCCATTCAGATAACCTCACCAACACCTGTCATTCCACCAGGTTCTGTTAAAAACATTACCCCATCAGATTTGTTAAATATATCAAAAGCAAGCAGTCAGGATATTTGTACTTTAGCTTTGATGGAAAACCAAGACAAAAGTAGGCCTATGCATCTGTCTTCTGGTTTAGATGGTGTTGAACATCCAGAGAGTCAGTCAGGTGAGGCACATTCCCCAACTGTGGGTTTGGGAGGAAAAGAGCCTATTGATCCTCCCGAGAAAACTGAGTCCTTAGTTGATGACATTAACAGAGCTGGAGTTGAGGGTAGTCAGAAATCCCCAGAAAAATTACAGATTAATGCAGCTTCGTTAACATCAGAGAACAAAAGTGTATCATTGTCAGAGGCATCTCATGATGCAGCCGAAAAGGACAGAACATTGTCACCTTCATCAGACAAGTTGGATAAGCTGAAAAGTACTGAAGACAAGAGTGAGTTGCAAAAGGAGTCTGTATCACTTGAAAGTAAAACCACACCGGCAGACGAAAGAGAGTTGAAAGGCAAACAAAAATCTCCAAAGAAGAGAGAGAAATCAATCTGCATTATTGGCAGGTTGGACTTCTCTGAGAAAACCACAGGAGATAAGAGAGAGGAATTGTCAGACAAGAGAAAGAAATCAGTGTGCATAATTGGGTCACAGGGAGGAAAAGAGACACCGGAAAGCAGAGAAGCATCAGTTGAAGAGAGTGGGACCAGTGACAGTTCTGAATTACCAGCAGACAAGAAAAAGAAGTCAGTCTGTATCATTGGGTCATTGGAGAGGAGAGAGAAAGCAGGCAGTGCAGAAACATCCCTAGAAAAGGATAAGGCATCAGATCATTCCGAGACAGTAACAGAAAGCAAAGAGGTCTCTCCAAGCAAATGGGACACATCACAAGACAAACATTTGGATTCATCAAAAGTGAAATTGCCGAATAAAAAGGTAAAAACTCCTGCAGTAGTGCGAGTGAAAGAGACGGGTAACTCGCTGTTTGATATGACTATGCAGAAGATATTTGGTGAGGACAAGTTGGCAGGCACGAAGAAAAGGAAGAAGAAAAAGAAAGAACCCGTGAAAGGTGGGAGCACAACAAAGAAGGATGAAGAAGAAAAAGAGAAAATTGGTTCTGTGAATCAGAAAAATGAGAATGCAAAAGTTGAGGAAAATGTTGAGAAGATTGTGGGAGAGCCAAAGGACAAAATTAAAGACGACAGAAACACAGAGTCAAGGAGGGATGAAACGGAAAAGGGAAAGACAGACCGAAAAGAAGAAAATATAGTTGGGGAGATGAAGGATGGAACAAAAGAGAGAGGGGAGAAGAAAAGGGCGGGAAATAAAGAGAGAGAAAGGAGCAGTCACCATCAGTCTCCAGGGAATGACAAAGGCCATTCATCAGGCCAAGACAGGAGCCCGAGAGGGGAGTCTAAGGAAAGATGTAAGCATAAGCAACAGAGGACTCGCCATGACAGGGAAAGGAAAAATGAAAAGGAAAGTAAGATCCACAGTGATAAGGAAAAGCCTGAAAAGGAAAGTAAGAGTGATAAGGAGAGTAAGACCCACAGTGATAGGGAGAAGCATGAAAAGGCAAGTAAGATCCACAGTGATAAGGAGAGGCATGAAAAGGAAAGTAGGATGCACAGTGGTATGGAGAAGCATGAAATGGAAAGTAAGAGTAATCAGGAGAGTAAGACCCGCAGTGATAAGGAAAAGCACGAAAAGGAAAGTAAGAGTGAGCGAGACAGCAAAACCCAGCTGAATAAGGGAAGTGTGATTGAAGAGAACAGGACCCAACCTGATGGGGAAAGTGTTGCTGATGAAGACAGTAAGATCCAACCTGATAAAGAAAGCAAGGCAGAAAATGAAAGCAAACATCAGTCAGATAAGGATAGTAGGACTGAAAAAGAAAGCAAGATGCAGCTTGATAAGGAAAGCAAGTCTGAAAAGAGTGAGATCCAGCCTCATGGGAAGACTCACCTTGATAAAGAAAGCAAAACTGATAAGACCCATGCTGACGAGGAAAGTAAGACCCACTTTGATAAGGAGAGGATGACTGATAAGGAAAAGGTCCAGTATGGTAAGGGAATCATGGCTGGTAATAAGAAGACCCAGCCCAGTGAGGAAAGTAGAAAACGTGATGACAGTAAGACCCAGTTGGATGAGGAAAGTAAGACTGATGATAGCAAGACCAAGACTGATAAGGAGAAGACTAATACTGATAAGGAAAGCAAGACCCAACCTGATATAGAGAGTAAGACTGATAAGGAAGAGGTCCAGTCTGATAAGGAAGAGGTTCGGCCTGATAAGGAAGAGGTCCAGCCAGTTAAGGAAGGTAAAGCCAGGCACAGCGAGAGTAAGAAGTCGTATGAGAGTAAGACTGAGACTGATAAGAAATCCTACCCAGACAAGGAAAGTGAGGCCCACCCTAATAACATAAGTGTATCTGGTGAGGAAAAGGTTCAGTCTGAGAGGAAAAAGAAGGATAGAAGGTCCCAGCCTGATGAGGAAACTGAGAGTGATAAGACTCAGCCCAGTAAGGAAACTAAAACTGACAGGGAGGAACAGATCCAGCTTGAAAAAGGTAATAAGACTCGGCCTGATATGGAAAGTAAGGGTGATGAGAAACGTAGGGAGCCTGACAAAATGACGACCCAGCTTGATAATGAGAAGAAGACTGAGGAGAGTAAGACAAAGACTGATAAAAGAAGTAAGGTAGAAAAGGAAGGTAAGACACTGCCTGATAAGGAAAATAACTCTGATAAAGACAGTAAGAGCCACACTAATCAAGAAAAGAAGGGTGATGATAAGACCCATCCTGATAAGTCCATTAAGATTGATAATGAAAATAAGACTGATAAAAACATTCTATCTGATAAGGGGACATACAGTATCCAGCATGATAAGCAAATTAGCGCTAATAAGGAAAAAAACCAGCATGATAAGGAAAGTGAAGGTGATAAAAAGACCCATCCTGAAAAGGAGAAAAATACTAATGAGAAGCGTAAGCCCAAGAGTGAAGCTAATTCCAGTAATAAGACAGCCCAGCCTGATAAGGAAAGTAGCACAGAGAAGACCCTACCTGATATGGAAAATAATCAGTCTGATGAGGAAACTGATACTAGGAAGAAAACTCAGCCTGATAGTAAGGGTGATCAGAATATCCAGCATGATAGGGAAAGTAAGGAAGATAAGAAGTCCCAGCCTGGAGAGAAAACTGATGAAAAGACCCAGCCTGATAATGAAAAGACAGCTGATAAGGAAAAAGCTCAGGTTGATAAGGAAAGCAAAATTAGGGCCCATAATGATGCATCTCCGTCTGGTAAGGAAAGCAGTTCCCACAAACCATCGCCAAAAACAGATGTAGAAGAATCTCACCGGAAAAGCAAGCACCGTAGGGATGAGAAGCACAGCCACAGCAGAGATTCAAGTCTGGAGAAAAAGCACAATAAGAGCCGAGACTCATCCTTGGAGAAAAAGCACAGTCGGAGCCGAGACTCATCCTTGGAGAAAAAGCACAGTCGGAGCCGAGACTCAAGCTTGGAGAAGAAACATGGTCACCATTCAAGCAGAGATCAGAACCGAATCCAGGAGTCAGAGAAAGATAAGAATCACAGTCGAGCATCAAGCAAAAGCAAAAGCCAGGAATCAGGGAGAGATAAAACGCAAGGTCATGAATCAAACAAAGATAAGAAAGAAAGCAGAGAGTCCTGCAGAGATAATAGTGAAAGTAGAGAGTCAAGTCGAGATAAAAGCCAGAGCCAAGAGCCAGGCAAAAGTAAAAAAGAAAACCAAGAGTCTAGCAAAGGTAAGAAAGAAAGCCAAGAGTCTAGGAATGTTAAGAAAGAATGCCAAGAGGCAGCTGAAGAGAAGAAAGGAAGCCAAGGGTTAGTTGAAGAGAAGAAAGAAAGCCAAGAGTCAATTAAAAATGAGAGAGAAAGCCAAGCACCAGGGAGAGATAAGCAAGAAAGCCAAGAGTCAAATAAAGAGAAGAGAGAAAGCCAACAGCCAGGGAAAGATAAGAAAGAAAGCCAAGAGTCAAGTGAAGCCAGGAAAGAAAACCAAGTGTCAAGTAAAGATACAGAAGAAGGTGAAGGATCAAGTAAAGATAACAAAGTAAGACAAGAGTCAAGTAAAGATACAAAAGAAATCCAAGGGTCGAGTAAAGATACAGAAGAAAGCCAAAGGTCAAATAAAGATAACAAAGAGAACCAAGAGTCAAGTAAAGATACAAAAGAAATCCAAGGGTCAAGTAAAGATAGAGAAGACAACCAAAGGTCAAGTAAAGAAAAGAAAGAAGGCTGTGAATCAGGCAGAAATAAAAATCGAAGCCGTGAGTCAAGCAGAGAAAAGAAGCAGGTTTATAAGTCACACAAAGAAAATCGTCATGATTCATCAGATAAGAGTAAGAAGAGAGATTTGTCAGTTAGGCATAAGGACAAGGGCCGCGAACATTCCCCAGGGAAGAGTAAGAGTGACCGTTCTTCAGGAGACGGTCACAGGAGTTCAAGAGAATCATCGAAGAAGGATAGAAAGCGTGAACATTCATCAAACCACCATGACAGACACAAGGAATCAGTAGCAGGAAAGAGAAAATCTGAAGAAGACTCCCATACCAGCAAGAGCCTCAGAGAATTGTCATCATCTCGTAAGGATAAAGAACCGAAGAGGGATAATGATTTGGATGAAAAGAGAGACAAGGTTAGAGGGGGAAAAGGGGAACAAGATAATGAAATAAAAGGTAACAAGGAGAAGGACAAGGATTCTTCTGGCAAGAATGATAAAGAATTGTCAGATAAAAGTGACTCAAACAAGGACAAAGATCACAAGTCATCAATTCCTGGGATATCCGAGGACCCCAACTCAAAGCAGAAAAGCAAAGGCAAGCAGCCCAGTAGGGATAGTGAGGGAGAAAGATTGCAAGGAAAAAGCAAGGAAGGAGATAACCAAGAGAAAGGTAATGCTAAAGAGGTGGAAAGCAAAAAGGGAGAAAAATTCCAGGAAGGAGAAAAAACTAAGAAGGAAGAAAAAAGGGAAGGAGAGAGTGAGAAATTCAGTTCATCTGAAGAGAAGAAAAAAGCACCAGATACAAAGATAGAGGACATCAAGAAGAAAAGACACAGTAAGATGGAAGAAAAAAGAGTCAAGAGACCATTGGATGAATTATTTGGTTCCTCGGATGATGATGATGGTAGCATAAACGGGAATGGTAAACTGAAAAGGACCCTGTTTAAAGACTTGTTTGGTGGTTCCTCAGAGAGTCTCCGTCCTAAAGATGAGTCCAGTATGAAAGACGATGTAGATAAAGACAGAGATACAGAGGTCAAGGCTTGTTCGAAACCTCAGAATCTCAAGCAGAGCTCAAAAGAGAAGGTAGCATCAGAGGTTAAAAATACAAAAAAGAAGACCATTGAGACTCTGTTTGGAAAGACTGAATCCCAGAGTAGTACAAAAGCTCAGTCAAAGTACCTAAGTTATGCAGAAGGACAAGAGGAAGATGTGGATGAAGAATACACCCCTCAACCATTGTCCAAACCAGCAGGGAAAACTTCAGAACTGAACCCCAAATATGAACCCCAGCCCATCGTGGGGAAGGTCAGTGTGGGAGTGGAATATCATCCTAGGGATGTTAGTTCAGAGGCTGGAGATGAATATAGACCAGAGCTGGTTGGGAAGGATAACAGGAAGGCTGAGCATAATTCCAAGTCAAGTGGAAAGGCTGAATATAACCCTGGTAAGCCATATAAAAAATCTGTGTCTGAATATAAACCTCACACAATGAGTAAAGATAATACAAAGGAAGATTACACACCTAAGTCAGCTGGGAAGGATAGAGATGAGCATAAACAACTTGAGAGGAAAGAAGACAAACCCCAGCCTATCGTCAGGAAGCCCAAAACACCTCACTCAGAGTATAAGCCGCAGCCAAGTAGCAAAGACAGCAAAAAGACTGAGGATAAAGCCCAGTCCCATAGAAAGCTTGAATATAAACCAAAACCCATGAAGAGCAAGGAAGAATACAAGCCAGTTTCAGTTAGCATAGAAGGGAAGAAATTGGAGTACCGGTACAAACCAAAGCCTGTTAATAGAGAGACCAAAGCAGGGTACATACCTAGATCAGAGGGTAAAGAAAAACTGTCAGAATACAGTCCTAAACAAGGCAGTAAAGAGGATAAGAAGTCAGGGTATAAGCCACAGTTGACAAAAAAAGAGAGTTCACCTGACAAAAATCAGTCTGACTCCTTGGATGTGTGTGAAGGCTATGTACCTCGACCTCTGACCTCAGGAAGTTCCAGGGTTCAGTATGTTCCCAAGCCAATGCATGCATCTGGGG
>JAGKTI010004276.1:2157-21741 GCA_018397915.1 Birgus latro
TAACCTAACCTAACCTAACCATTTTTCTGGTAGCAATTTACATCATTTACTGTATTTGATGCTTTGTATCCAATAATTTACTGCATAAAATGTGAGAAAAGATGATTTCCATGTCAGATACTTACTTATACTATGCTGGCAAGTTCTGAGCACCTATGCCTCACTCACCTCTAAATCATCATTTTTTGGTTAAAATTCAATTAATTCATGCTTTGTGTGCATTATTTATGTGAAAAGGGACCTAAATAAGTGCTATACATGTCCAGTAGGGAGGTATGAAGGTAGTTTTCTGATTTAGGTTAGGTTAGGTTAGGGTCATGAATGACCAGTGCTGGAGCTTCAGGGCTCAAAATCCGGACAAAACCAATATTCAGACATGCCTTTGGCTCTATTACATTGGATATTGGAGGGATTACTTATATATAAAATGCAAAGAAGAAGGAACCAAACGCAAGAAGCCTGCAAATTGTTCCCTCCAAGGAAAAATAAAAACAAGATAACAGAGAGCCAAATTCAAGGTCCATTCATTTCAAGATGCCTGTACACACAACACTTAAAACTGGAGGTCATAGGTAGTAGGAAATACAGACAGAGGAAGATAGTTCCTGAGTTGACCAGTTGCATTCATGAAGGCAGTGAACATTTGAGAGTTTGCTGCTAGACGGGTGCTCCGCACCTTCGGTGGTGGTGGAGGGAAGTAACTGTTGAAGTAGTGACAGAAAAGAGCTGTTGTACAGCTTTGATCATTACACCAATTTCATTATTGATCAATCTTTCTCAGCCTACTTAAATGGCAAGTACCTGTCTACCTGCCTACCTCTCTCCATCCATATAATTAGCTGTCATTGTGTGTGAGTTTACACCATCTGTCTGTTTATTTTACTTTGACCTTTAGACTTCATATATCTCAGTCAACTAATATTCCAAGTACCCTTCTACCCACCTATATCTTTCTGTAATATTATCTGTCATTGTATATTTGTTTACCTTATCAGTCTATCTGTATTTTATTTTATTGTACATTCAAATTAGGGTGGCCTCATCAGAAGCACTTATTTGTTATCTTGACTCCCACAACACATCATCTTTCTTCATATTTTTCCACTTTGTCAGTTTCAACTTTTCGTCAAACGACAGCATATTTATTTTGTTATGCCATCCCCTCTCAGCTTCTTTGTTTTGATCTCAGTCCACCTCTTCATCCTTCAACTACTTATGTTATTTCATCCCCTCTTTAACCTTATCTTGTTCTTGAGTCAATACTTCTAGCCACACCACATTTGTTATTTGCAACCCTCCTCAACCTCTTATCTCTTCATCCAGTGATTTTTATTTTAATTCCCCTAGGTATGTATTCAATGTATTGGCCGAGTTTTCGGTCATTCAGTCATCTTCATGTTGCTACAATACTGAACTGTATGAGATTTCCTGTTCTCAAAAAATGTACAGTATTGGTATTCAGGAATCATTCAGTCAGTTCGTCTTCATGTTGTCAATATGCTATTGTATGAGATTCTCCAGTCTCAAGAAATCAGTGGGCAAGTAGTACCTAGTTGGTGGTAGTGTTACCGATATGATTTGCTGAACCGATATATTTCCGATACTGTATTTGCATTTTTTCCGTTTGAGAAACAATACTGATATTTATTGTTGATATTGGGATATCAGGTATGGATAGAAGAAACATTAAAATGACTTTTATTGAAATTTTTGTTCATTGTTTTGCCTAATTCTGTGTGACAGAATGTTGTTACCCTGACACTGCTTGTAGCCTATTAAGTCCTACTGAAAACCTTAATGGTTCAGAATAATAAATGGGTGAGTGGGAATGGAGAAAAGGAAAGTAAGAAAAGAACAGATGGTCGAAAGGAGCAAGTTAAGTGAGATATAATGTATACTGGTGGTGTGTAAGTGTGGTGGCCATGTGGGTTTATGTACCTAAATAGTGCATACATGCCCACACCTATTAGTTATTATATTTTTAATTTAGTCATAATATTTAGCAATCACTCTTCTCACTGTAGTCTAAGTAAAGAAGTGATTTCCATCCATCTATCCATCATCCAATCCCATGTCGCCCTATGAGGAGCGTTGGAGCCCGGGGCTAGGCAGTTTGGTCCTGACATTTAAGATGAGAGTGACCAGCCTCACTCATCCCTGAGTGGCATTACGTGAGCAATAAACCCCAACCACCCCTCGGATATAAACCTTCACCGGCTCAATCCGATTGGAGCACTGTAATTACCCACTAAACCACCAGGCGCCATAATTTGGTTATATGGTTACCACCCAGTGTGGTTTCCTGGTGTACAGGAAACCATTTGGCTTGTCACTCAGTGTAGAGTCACCCACAGGAAGAAGGAAAAGGAAAGAAAGAAGGAAAGAAAGACATAAGAGTGAGTGTAAAGTCACCTGTAGGCAGAAGGATGAGGAAAGAATGAAGTAAAGAAAGAAAGAAGGGAAAGGAAGGAATGGAGGGAGGAGAGGAAAGGGCAGACACCCGAGAGCAGCACTACATCGAGTGAGTGGATGGTGAGTGCACCCACCAGTGATTTGCTGCATATAATAAAAAAGAAGGCAGTGGATGGAGGTAATAAGAGGACTGTAACCCTGGGACGAGGAGATGAACGACATTTGACAATATCGTTTGTAAGGTACTAGTGTTCATGTGCATAAATGATGCACAGATATGAGTGTTACTTCAGAATGACTATTTAGCTTGACAGAAGACACTGTGAGCATAAAGTGTTGCTCACTTCAACCACAGAACCTTCGGTGCTAAGCTTTTCTAAGTAAAGTAGATATACTTGGCTGAAGATTCTTAAAATGTACAAAAACATGACATTTTTTTGTGTGTAATGTGACCTAGTACAGTACACTGTACCATCCATGCATGTGGTTGGTATACAGTGAACTTAGTTATTCATGCATTATTTTATGGAGTACAGTTTTAATCATGATATACTGTATATAAGGAGCATTCTTTGACTACTAGTGTGTTAAAACCAATCTCAGGGATTAAAGCAGGTGCATTTTTTACACTGTGCATTAACTCTAGGCTGGTTTGGCCTGAGTTGGCTAATAATCAAAATGATACGTGCCTTTAAGTATAAATGTTGTTTCATTTTATGGTTAACCCCTTCTTTACCAAAATGCATTTGGCAGTACATGTGTACTTCCATTCTTAATCACTTACCCGCGGGGCGTCACTCTCGTGACAGGCGGTGGCAAGGGATCAAACCTATTGGGAAATAACAGATTAGTGTTTTTAGTGATAATATAAGGCATTGGTATAAATAGTACGGGCTGTTGGGAATTGTAAATGTGGACATTTCATGAGCCAACTTCGGAAGTCTCCACAAGTCATACGATAGTCGACGAGTACTAAAAAAGCATCCCATGAGCAAGCTGAAGGTAGGTGTCATATGCAATAAAATTATAATACTCTAGGACCAAAAATGGATTTTTGGCAAATATTTGAAAAAAGTCAGTTGGAGTGCAAATTTCTGCCAACAGGAAGGTCAAGAAATGCCTCGAAGAACCCCTCAGTTTAGTGGTTAAAGTCACTGGGTTACTGAGAAAATTTTGGAAGTACAGTACTTATGTACAGTACATCCAAACAGCATGGTTGTCTGCATGGCTTTGCTGCCTCAGTATGGCTCTTATAATCCTTCCATGTGGTCTTCAGCTGCAGGAAAAGGTGGACTATATGGCATCACTCTTTTTTGTTGACCAGTGGTAATATTATTACATCAGAAATACATCATGAAACCTCATTAATTTCAATCAGTTGTAGACTGCGTATATAATGTAATTTCTCAAGCACCAGTCAGATTTTCAGCCTCCCCACCACCCATGCCTCCCCTGCAAGTCTGTGACTATTTTTCAAATAAATTTGTGAATGATGACTTAGTGTGCCTATAGCCTTGGAAGGAATGTGAACTCTGTGCTGAAACCCCCCAACAGACCCCATTATATGGAAACATGTCGTTATGGTGAGGATTTTACTCTTCATTTAGATAGTGATCGAGATGAATCTGATAATGAGTGGATGTGTGAGGAAAGTGACGATGATCCATTGTATGAGCCGGAAGAGAGTGAGGGTGGGAACACAGATGATAGTGACAGTTGTGTGTTGAGTGTGTTTGCCTCGAGTTCTGACTCCTCTTCAACTCCTCACACATTTAGGTTACTGAGTGACCTTTTTTCAGACAAAGGACGTAATGATTTACCGAATGTGGTGGAAGATTTTTTGAATGTGCATCCAGAAGTAATATATCAAAATGAAAATCACCTCTACATTGCATTTGATTGTTTTCTGTTGTTTATGACAAAAGAGACAATCCAAAACAGTTGTTCTTGGACAAATGCATGTGCAGGCAAATTTTTCATTGAGAACCCAACAAAAGCAAGAGAAATTTTATGGGTAGGAGATGGGTAGATGTAACTGAAAGTGAGTTCTTTGTGTTTCTTTCCTTGCAACTTCTCATGGGAATAATGAAGCTGCCAAGAATCTCAGATTCTTGGAGCAAGTCTGTGCTTTGCCTTGGGCCCCTGTGTTCAGTGCTGTTATGAGTAGGAACAGATTCATGTAGGTACTGTATTATGTTTTGTGAGGTATTCCCACCCTGATGATTTTATTCCCAGGGAACCCATTTCAAGACTACAAAGTTTCTTTGAAATTCTGCATGAAAAGTGTATGTTGTACTTTTCTGCTGGTGAAAACTTCACAGTGGATGAGTCAGTAATTATGTATAAAGGAAGACTTCGTTTTAGGCAGTATATAAAGGCAAAAAGAAAGCATTTTGGGTTGAAACTCTTTGCCCTTTGCTCAAATTCACCAGACACAGGGGGATATACATGGAATTTTTGTTTGTATACCCCTGGATTTTACGAAAGTCTCCTTCAAGACTGTGACCTTACAGCCCTCTCCATGTCTGAGCATGTGTCAATTCACTCGAGGAAACCTTTACTGTATCAAGGACAGCACACAGTAATGGACAACTGGTACACCTCTCTGTCACTTGTAGAGTATTTGCTCCAGAAAAATACTCTGACTACTGGGACCATCATACCCAACAGAGGTGTCCCAGTTGAGGTAAAGAAACAGACTGAAACAGACCCAGGCCTTGTTTGCTAGAAAATTTGATATAGTGGTAGTGAAATTTTGTGATAGAAAACTAGTTCAGGTGATAAGCTCGAAGTATGAGGCAGGATATGTTGAACAGTGACGTTACTTGAGAGGTGGTAGGCAGGAGATGGTGAAAAAACCATTACCCATCCAAAAGTACAATGAACAGAAGGGGTCAGTGGACAGTGTAGATCATTTACTTGAACCTTATGACCCCACTAGAAAATGTTACACATGGTTCAAAAAGGTGGCTCTGCATATGATAACAAGAATGATCCTAAATGCTCAAGTGATTTATCACTCCACCCCCTTGAGAAAGCTATGAAGTATTGTGATTTTCTAAACACAGTGATTCACGAAGTGTTATCAGAGCACAGCCCGGGGTATGTAGCCATGCTTACTGTGGAAGAGGAGTCATCAACCGGGAAAAGAAAAAGAACACAACAGGTAGCCGGACAACAGGCAGCTCGACAACTGGCAGCTGCAGTAGTTCTTGGGCTAGTTACTATTCCAAGGACAGGGAAGAGTAGTCGCCACAATGCAGGTGTGCTCAGTGTACTCTTGAAGAAAGGAGAAAGTGGACACGACTGTACTGCCCTGCCTGCCCCAAACAGCCTGGATTATGTTCACCTGAACATTATCAGGCCTGGCACGACCAGTAACCCACAGGCATTCCTCTCTCTCATCTTTCTCTTACTATTCCTTATTTTTCTCTTTCGTTTATTTTTCTTTACCTTTATACTTCCTGCACCCATATTCTCTTCCTTTTACATCTGCTTTCCCTTCTTCATTCCCCCCCTCCCCCAACTTCCTTCATTCTTCTTTCTCGCATGTGGCCTTGCCTTGCCTGGTCGTGTCTGCCTCGGACCGCGCCTGTATATAGGTCACCTTCTCACCTACAAAAAAAAAAAAATTATTTTCTGCAAGAAGTTAACATAAATTACAAGGTAAGTAAACACACTTATAAACTGTGCATGTTACTGTTTTCAAGCCTAAATATTTGTTGGTTATTTTTGTATTTGTATCATAACAAACTTCTGAAGATAAACAAAAATATATAATATTTTTATTTATTTAATTCTTTGGCACAGTCTGTTGGGGTTTATCTGATCACTGATGTTAAAAAAGAAAAAATAATAATAAGCAAAGTTATTAGTATGGATGCGATGATAAATTACCCACCACCCCTAATGCACCAAGAATGTTGCGTGATAACTCGGTGTGTGTGTGTGTGGGGGGGGGGGTGTGTGGGTGGGGGGGGGGGTGTGTGGGGGGGGGGGTTGGGGGTGTGGGGGGGTGAGGGGGGGGTGGCATCTGCCGACTCAGGACATTCTGCTTGGTAAAGAAAGGGTTAATGACTGGCCAGCCAAGATTTTACATACAGTACTTTCAAGTACAGGCAAACCCCAGTTTAACAGTGCAGTTGGTTAAGTAAAAACCCATCGCTAGGTGGGGTATCACAAATCGGGGACGATTTAACTTGTCTATCTATCTGTCGCCAGACGCCTCAATCCCGAACGGGGTGGCCACAAACAAATCGCCTCCATGTCACTCTGTCCCCTGCCATTTCACTACCACGCTCCTAACTCACACCCCCCTCTCTCATATACCTCTCCACTCCATCCCATCCTCGGCCTCCCCCTCCCTCTCGCCCCCTCCACCTCACTCACATACACTCTCCTCGTCAATCTTTCTCTCTCCATCCTCTCCACATGTCCAAACCACCTTAACGTGTTTCTCCTGACGCTTCCCATCACATCCTCAACCACACCACAACGCTCCTTCACTTCCTCATTTGTTAGTCTGTCTCTCCATGTGACTCCACATGCTCCTCTCAAATAACTCATTTCCACTGCTCTCACTCTTGACTTCTGTCCTTCCACCAGGGTCCAGCCTTACCTCCCTATTTTCAGAGTTGGTATCACAATACTGTCATGTAACAACTTTTTCACTTCCATGCTCACCTCCCTGTTTCTTATCACTGCTTTCAACGAACCAGCAACCTTCCTTCCCTGCTGCACCCTTTCGAGCACTTCACCCTCCAGACTACCATCCTTACTCATCACACTGCCCAAGTACTTAAATTCACTCACATTCTCCATATCCTTCCCATCCAGTCTCACTGTACACTCACTGGCTTCACTTCTCTCGAAGACCATCACTTTACTCTTCCCCACATTCACTTTTAAAGTACTGTATAGGGATGCATTTATGATCCTTTGGTCCCCCCCCAACCAAGTCCTAAACCCACCTGACAGGTGTAAAAGAAGCTAACCTAAGCCTAACACCTGTAAATAACTCACTAAAACCGACAAATAAAATTAGAAAATCATAAAAAATAGGTAAGAAAATATCAAACACCTCTCATCAGTTACATATTGTAAGTCCATGTCCGGTCCTGGTCATCATCCTTGCCATCCTCCCTGAGGCTAGGGGACATGTGGTGCTGCCTAGCATTCATTCATCCACCTCAAAGCCCTCAAACCCCATCATTAAACCCGGGGCTCGGCTATCTTTAGGCGGGGTAAGGTGGTATCTCTACCCCCATCACTAATCCAGGGTATCACATATAGGAGTATCATAAATGGCGTTTGCCTGTTTAATGGCTGCATTTTATTATTATTATTATTATTATTATTTTTTTAATGCAAGGAAGAAGGAACCAAAGGCCACGGGCCCGCATACTGTTCCTTCCAAGAAAAAGCAAAAACAATACAAAAGAGCCAAATTCAAGATCCATTCATTTTGAGATGCCTGGACACACTGCGTTTGAAAGACTGGAGATCATAGGAAGTAGGAAATACAGACAGAGGAAGTCAGTTCCAGAGTTGACCAGTTGCATAAATGAAGGACTGGGAATAACGGTTAACTCTTGCATTAGAGAGTTGGACAGAAAAGGGATGAGAGTTGAGACAAGATGCTTATATACATTTTGTGTTTCATATCTCATTAATTACCAAGAGTTGGCTGAGATTTAGAGGCTAAAATGTTGTGTTCATAATTTGTCTAATGATTGAGAGTTGCATACTTTTTGAGAACCACATAAGTTACAGTATGTGCTTTATGTTTCCTATTATTTGCCCAGTGGCAAAGATGTTACTTACTAATTATGAGTATTAATGTGTCATAATAACATTTCAATGTACAGTATAAATGTATAGTACAGTTATCATTTTATAACTAGAATGAGAAACTACTGTATAGCATCTTTTAAATGAAAATCCAAATTGAAAATCTAAAGGAATTGTGATATTTCAGTGTTGCCCAGTATGTTAATCCATCCATCCATCTATCCATCGTCCAATCCTATGTCGCCCCACAGAGGAGCGTAGGAACCTGGGGCTAGGCAGGTTGGTCCTGACATTTAAGATGAGAGTGACCAGCCTCACTCATCTGAGAGTGGCATTGCATGAGCAATAAACCCTAACCACCCCTTGGATATAAACCTGCACTGGCTCAATGCAATTGGAGCACCTTAGTTACCCACCAAACCACCAGGCGCCATAATTTGGTTATATAGTTACCACCCAGCGTAGTAAATGATTTCCTAGTGTACAGGAAACCATTTGGCTTGTCACTCAGTGTTGAGTCACCCATGGACTGAAGGAAGAGGAAAGAATGAAGGAAAGAAAGACAGAAGATGGAGTGTAAAGTCACCCATAGGCAGAAGAAAGAGGAGAGAATGAAGGAAAGAAAGACAGAAGAGGAAGGATGGAAGAGAGGAAAGCAGACACCCAAAGCAGCACTATATCAAGGGAGTGGATGGTGAGTGCCCCCACCTCTCATCTGCAATTTTAGTGCCAGCAATTTTTCACATAAGTTAAACAAAATTAAATTTACAACAACTTTGAAATTTAGTACTAAATTCCTTAAGTCCAAGAAAGGCGGCAATAATTAAGTATACTATATTATTTACAGTAATTGTATACATTTTACAGTACTGAAGATTAATAGAAAAACTGAAAAGAAGCTGAATTTCTGCTCACAGCACTTGTATCATCAAAATTAAACGTTAAGCCTAAGTCATACAGGTGATGGAATACCGCCGGTGTATATGTGTGTACTGCCTGACTTGCAGGTTCCTACCAGTCTACCACAGCTCCTGACAGAAGACTGCTGTCTAGGTATTTGTGTCAAGCTTCATTTTAACCACATTATGTAATATTATGGTCTAAATATTCCATATGTTTTAGTTCAAGCATTTTACCATTTAAGACAGTCAGTGGAGTGTGGTATATGACCATATCTTTGAAAAATAATCATTACAGCTTTAGTTCACACCTAGAATGGTGGAGAAATAAGTGCTACAGTCTAGGATCATTGGGTAAAACAATCATCATCAGCAGCAGCTGGACCTCCTTTTCCACTCTTGGGCAGAGTGAGGAGTAGCAATGTCCAGCCAGCCTAAGTTTGTTCATTTCAGTAGGCCATGCTTCCATTCACTCATCATTTAAGCCCATGGAATTGTGGTTCCCTCAGATAGGCCAAAAAAAAGTATCACCATGTTCTGTAGCTTCACATACACCTACCTGTCTGATAGATACAGTCTGAACACTGTCACGTTAAAACGGAGTGCCAAATCCCTGGTCATGTGCTTCTCCGCACAAAGTTCATCCTGCCAGCTCAGTTTCTCGTCAGTCCCCTTGCCTCACCAACTTACATACCTTTCCCCCCTCACACACTTATCCATCATATCCCTCCACATTCTCCTTGACCTACCTCACCTCCTCCTTCCTTCAAATTCACTCAGTTATACTTTTTCACTACTCTATTGTCATCCAGTCTCCTCTTACTTTTGACTTTTCATTTTGATGCCATACCTTAGTCGCACATCCGTATAAAGTTGGCAGGAGGTAAAGAGAGCTAGACAGGGTGCCAACAAAGTCAGTGGGGGTGTGAAAGATAAAAATGGTAGATTACTAGTGGAGAAGGGAGAAAAGTAAACAGATGGAGAGAACACTTTAATGAACTGTTGAACATAGAGAATGAAAGTAATGGAAGTATAAGTGGCTGGGGAATGGCGGGGAGAAGGAGGGTTGTAGAAGGGAGGAAGAAATCAGTAGGATGGAAGTGGTGGAAGCAATGAAGAAAGTTAAAATGGGGAAAGCCCCAGGAATTGATGGAGTGTGTGGCGAAATGCTGAAGCATGGGGGAGAGATAGTAATAGAATGGATGTGGAAGGTGTGCAGATTGGCTTGGGAGGACGGTAGAGTCCCGGAGGATTGGAAGTCATGTATAATTATTCCTCTGTACAAAGGAAAAGGGGAAAAAGCAGTGTGTGGTAATCATAGGGGCATTTGCCTTTTCAGTGTAATAGGAAAAGTATATGGTAGGATACTTATTGACAGAGTTAGGGAAATAATAAAGGAATTAGTTGGAAAAGAACAAGGAGGTTTTAGGAAGGGAAGAGGTTGTGTAGACCAGATATTCATTCTTAGATCCTTAGTGGAAAAGTTTCTAGAGAAGGGCAAGAAGTTGTATGCAGCCTTCATGGATCTGGAGAGAGCATATGACAGGGTGGATAGACAAGGATTGTGGAAGGTATTAAGAATATATGGAGTGGATGGGAAGTTGTTGAAGGCAGTGAAGAGTATGTATGAGGGTGCTAAGGCTGCAGTGCCTGTGGATGGCAAACTGAGTGAATCTTTCCATTTGAAGGTTGGATTGAAACAAGAATGTGTCATGTCGCCATGGTTGTTCAGTCTGTACATGGATGGGGTTATAAAAGAGATACAAGGTCTGGCAGTGGATGTTGGAGGAGCCCTAGTGAGAGAGGGCAGTGTTTGGAAACTCCCTGTACTGTTGTTTGCAGATGATACTGTGTTGTTGAGCGAAGATGAAGGGGAGCTACAAGGCTTGGTAGACGAGTTTGGGAGAGTGTGTAAGAAACAGAATCTATAAGTGAATGTAGGGAAGAGTAAAGTGATGGTCTTCGAGAGAAGTGAAGCCAGTGAATGTACAGTGAGATTGGATGGGAAGGATATGGAGAATGTGAGTGCATTTAAGTACTTGGGTAGTGCGGTGAGTAACGATGGAAGTCTGGAGGGTGAAGTGCTCGAAAGGGTGCAGCAGGGAAGGAAGGTTGCTGGTTCGTTGAAAGCAGAGATAAGAAACAGGGAGGTGAGCATGGAAGTGAAAAAGTTGTTACATGACAGTATTGTGATACCAACTCTAACATTTGGAAGTGAAGCTTGGACCCTGTTGGAAGGACAGAAGTCAAGAGTGAGAGCAGTGGAAATGAGTTATTTGAGAGGAGCAAGTGGAGTCACATGGAGAGACACTAACAAATGAGGAAATGAAGGAGTGTTGTGGTGTGGATGTGGATGTGACAGGAAGCATTAGGAGAAACATGTTAAGGTGGTTTGAGCATGTGGAGAGTGAAAGACTGACAAGGAGAGTGTATGTGAGTGAGGTGGAGGGGGCGAGAGGGAGGGGGAGGCCGAGGATGAGATGGAGGGATGGAGTGGAGAGGTATATGAGAGAGGGGTGTGTGAGTTGGGAGCAGGGTAGTGAAATGGCGGGGGACAGAGCGATATGGAGGCGATTTGTTTGTGGCCACCCTGTGCGGGATTGAGACGTCGGGCAACAGATAGATAGATAGATTTTTTCCAGACATTTTCGATGATTTTCATATTTTATTTTTGGGTTTATGTGAGTTATAGTCTTCTTTTAGTCATAGTTTAGCTTGTTTTAAAGCTATTGGGGGTTTAGGTTGGCGAGAAATTTGTTTTTGGACTCATTTGGGTGGGTTTAGGACTTTGTTGGGGGGAAACCGAAGACTCAAAAATGCATCCCTGTACTTTACATGTTAAATCTACCCTGAGATACGATACCCTGCCTAGGGATGGGTTTTTACTTAGCCAATTGCATTGTTAAACTGGGGCATGCCTGTACTCTGAAGTTATTACAGTTTTTACCATTCCTTGAAGTTGGTCCAAGTCAAGCTGGAAATATTGTACTGTATGTACAGTACTTAGTAGTGTATGCAGCTTTTCCATGTGTGTCCGTAATTCTTCTATTCAGGACATAGTGCCTTTGTTTGAAATAAGAGGTGCAGTTATATAATTTATAAATACAGGAATACCCCAGTTTAATGATGCAGTTGGTTAAATAAAAACCCATCGCTAGGCGGAGTAGCGTATCTCGGGGTAGATTTGAGGCCCTGCACGCCACGAGGGGCAACGCGACACTTTTATGATTTTTCACAAATCGCCTTCGAAGTCTGGCAACATAAAAACATTCATAGAAATGTTATTTTTTAGTTTTAGTTTCTAAAATTTGGACATAAGGTGCATAAATGTAAGTACTTTAAGGGCAATATCTAGGAAATTTGGCATAATAATATTTTCATTGTTAAAATTACGTCATCAGCTGAAGAATATTTTTTGTTAGTGGCTTCCTGGACTTTGTGAGCATCTTGCAGCCATTTTTCTTTTGTTTTTCGTATTCAAACCAATAAAGTAACCTATTTGTCCAATACTGTGATAAAGGTTGGTTGTTTTTTAAGGGCGATATAAATGAAAATGGTAAAGAGCAAAGCACAACCCTTGCATTGGCGCTCAAAGGGCACCCAAATATGTATCTGTCAAAGCATGGAGGTTTACTGTGTAGAATAAAAGAAAAATGCAAAGCACACTCTTAGTTTATTATGTAAAAACCACAGTACCATTAATAAGCTGAAGGATGGATAGATTGATTGATAGATTCACATAAGCACGGAGTTTACCGTTTGTGGTGCAGGCGACTTTGCACAGTCATATGTTAGTGTTTGAGGGAGCGGCTGGTGGAAAAAAACAGGTTTCAGCAGGTGTGCATGGCCTCATTTGACATGTAAAGTATAGGGATGCTTTTCTGAGTCTTGGGTTTCTTCCTCAACTGAGTCCTAAACCCACCCAAATGAGTAAAAAAAAAAAAAAAAAAATGTTTAAAGCCAATCTAAATTGCCTAACAGCTGTAAAAGCTAACCTAAGCCTAAAACCAGTGCCTGTCTCGCTTGTACGCAGCCAGGGTCACTGGAGAATGCGATCTCTGACTCATATTCAGACTCAGTAGAGAATAAGCTGCTGCATTTTATACAGCCCCACCATCAGACTGTCCCAGGACAATTAAAAAAACATCTGTTATGCATAATAATAATATATGAATGATGCAGAATTGTCCAAGGTGCAAATTGTGTCGGAGAATTGTCAATGTTTTGATGAAGAATTCTCGATGGGGAATGTGATTGGGAGAGTCTCTTCAACGGCCCTGCTTTATGTAATTTTTGTTATTGTTCTGGTTGCTGAGCTCCTTTATTTTCATCTCTCTGATTTTCCAACATTTATTTAGAAATTCCTTTGTATTTTCAGTGGGTTTTCCCTTGAGCAGCCCGAATATAAACATGGTTTATCGATCGATGATGAGATCAAGATAGCTTGTTCAAAGGCCCCTCTTTATGTCGTTTTAGCTACTGTTCTGGTTGCTGAGCTGCTTCATTTTTCTCTCTTATTTTCCAGCATTTATTTAGAAATTCCTTTGTATTTTCAAAGTGTTTTTCCTTGAACAGCCCAGATGTAAACACATGATACATTGATGTCACAGTTTTCATCGATGCATGAAACATTTACTCTCTGAGGTTTTCATAATTATTAATATTTATTTAAAATTATTATTATGTATTCCATAATAGGTTTGATGACAGTTCAGTGGTCAGACACAAAATATTCTTTATTGAGTCGCCTAGTTGCCCACACTGTTTTGTACCTTGTCCTATGGGCGAGAATCCGTACCCCAAATGACAGTGTTCAATCCACCTATGAAACACATTAATCTAAGTCTAAAAACAGTTTATAAATCAACCTAAACACAAAATTTAAGTCTAAGATATCATCAGAATTGGTAAAAAAAAAAATAAAAACCCAACACAAAACCAGGGGTAGGGCTGCAATAGGGGGGGTAGGGTGGTATTTCTATCCCTATCACTGTTTCAGAGTATTGCATCTTAGGGTATCATAACAGAGGTTTGCCTGTATACCAAAAGGCAGGCTTTGTTATTTCATCCCTTTTCACTCTCAGACTTGGCCAACGCAGCAGATGAAGGCCCTATGTCACGGCGCAAGTCTCTCAAGAAGTCTCTTCGTGAGTCATTCCGGCGGCTTCGACGGGGCCGGTCACAGCGCAAGACAGGACGACCTGGAGCAACATCACCGCCACCTGGATCACAGCCACACAGGTGAAGCATAGCACACAGTTGAGAGAGAGAGAGAGAGAGAGAGACGTGTGTTAATGTTTGAGATGTTACGTTATGTTTTTGTTCATATTTATTGAGTATAGTGTGATTATGTCTGTATCAGAGTGTAATTTTCTTATGATGGTGGTTGGTGGAGGCACTCACCACCCACTCACTTGATGTTGTGCTGCTCTCAGGTGCCTGCTCTTTCCTCTCTTCCTTCTTTCCATCCTTCCTCTTCTGTCATTCTTTCCTTCATACTTTCTCTTCCTTCTGTCAGTGGGTGACTCTACACTGAGTGACAAACCAAATGGTTTCCTATATACCAGGAAACCATATACCACACTGGGTGGTAACAATATAACCAGATTATGGCACTTGGTGGTTTAATGGACAATTAAAGTGCCCCAGTCAGATTGAGCATGTGCAGGTTTATATCCAAGGGGTGGTTGGGGTTTATTGCTCACGTAATGCCACTGATGGATGAGTGAGGCTGGTCACTGTTATCTTAAATGTCAGGACCAACTAGCCTAGCCCCAGTCTTTGACATTCCTCATGGGGCAACATTAGATTAGATGATGTATAAATGAATGAATGAAAGAAAAAAGGAACTGAAAATCTGTACAAAATTATTGTCCCCTCTGTAGGAAGTAAAACAGTGGAAGGCCAACTGTGTGTTTTCATTATACTTTGTGTGTTTGTATACTTATGTTTTTATTTGCGGTAATTTTAGTAGAATTAGATGTATTTACCTGATTTACCTAATTGTGATATACAGGAATGAGCTACGTTCGCGGGGTCCTGTCTCTATTTCTCAGTAAGTCAAATTTTGCTTTAAACTCGTTAAAGTTTGTAGACTGGACGATCTCTTTGTCCAGACTCTTCCACAGGTCTATGTCTCTATAAGGAAAACCATATTTCTTGATATCCTTCAAGCAGCTTGGCTTCTTCACTTTCATTCCGTGTCCTCTTGTTCCTCTCTCATCCCACATGAACAGATCTTTTCTGTCAGTTTTATGTACTCCCATCCTGGTCCTGAACACTGCAATCATGTCACCCCTCTCCGTTCCTCTAAGGAAGGCAAATCCAGCCTTTCCAGCTTCTCTTTGTATGACAGATCTGCCAGACTGGGGACCATCTTCGTTGCTGTTCTTTGTATTCTCTTAATCTTGTTTATATCTTTCTTTTTGTGTGGGGACCACACTACTGCTGCATATTCTAGCCCTGGGCAGATCATGGCCACTATCAATTTTTTCATCATCTCATCCATGTAATGAAATGCTGTTCTTATGTTGGTCAAGAGTTTATATGTCTCTCAAACTATCTTGTTAATGTGTTTTTCAGGTGACAAACTATCCCAGCACTCCCAAATCTTTCTCTTCTCTTGCATTTGTAATTGGTTCATTACCCATCAAGTAATTCTGTGATGGCCTCTTGGTACTTTTACCCATTTCCAATATTTTAAATTTTTTTGCATTCAATTCCATTTCCCACATCCGGCTCCAGTTATGTATCCTATCCAGATCCTCCTGCAGCATTTTACTGTCCTCTTCAACCCCTACCTTCCTCAAGATCTTGCCTCATCAGCAAACAGACTTGCACAACTGTTCATTCCATTTACCATATCAAATCAGGAACATTACTGGCACCAACACTGAGCCCTGTGGAACACCACTTGTTACTTCCCTCCATCCAGATGTCCTGTCCTCTGTTACTGTCCTCATTTGTCTGTCTCTCAGAAAGTCTCTCATCCATTCCAGGAGGTTTCCCTTCAGTCCTCCTATATGCTCTAATTTCCACATTAGTCTCTTAATGGGGTACCTTGTCGAAGGCCTTCTCCAAATCTAAATATACACAATCCACCCAACCGTCTCTCTCCTGTAGCACATCAGTCACTCTTGAGTAAAAGCTCAACAAGTTGGAATCACATGACCTTCCACTTCTGAATCTAAACTGGCTTTCTGTCAAAATATGCATCTTTTCCAGATATTTTATCCATCTATCTTTCAGGATTCTCTCGCACAATTTTGTGACCATGCTGGTTAGGGACTCTGCTCTGTAATTCAGGGGTTCTTCCATGTTTCCTTCCTTATAAATTGGTACCAGATTTGCCCTCTTCCATTCCCAAGGCACTTTCCCCTCTTCCAGAGAACACACAATTGAACTGTGAATCTTATCCGCCAGGAGGTGGTGGCTCAATCAGCAGAGAGGTGGCCTGCTGTCCTAACGGACCCAGGTTCAAATCCTCGCTGGGGCAGGGAACAGTTTAAGGGTTTGAATTCCATAAATCAGGCTTTACTGTTCTACCAGAAGACCCGCCGACATGTCGTAAAAATACCCCCGCTAATACCAGTACACCAGTCCTCTATGAGACAGCCCTTGCATGTATTCAATATGGACAGTGGGTGTTAGTGCCGAAGTGGTGACATGTAGAGGTGTATGGTATGTAGGAGGACAGGTGGGCCTTGATAGCAGGCTGTGAAGCCTATGCCTAGAGTTGGGGAGGGGGATGTTCTCTGCATTCCTTCAGTACCCAATCAGAGATTCCATCCGGTCCTGGGGCTTTCCACACATCTTGAGTTTCCAGTTATTTATACACTTCCTGCACTTCCAGTTTTATATCTTTTATCACTTCATTTCTAGTCACTCCCTCCCGCTCCACGAAGTCCCTTTCATTAGTGAAAACCGACTGGAAACATTTGTTCATTATTTCAGCTTTCATTGCCGCATCTTTAAAGACCTCTCCTTCTACTTTCAGTTTGGTGATTCCTTCCTTTTATTTCAATTTGCCATTGACAAATCTATAAAACAGTTTGGGTTCATCCCTATATTTGTCAATTATACCTTTTTCAAAGTTCCTTTCTTCCTCTCTACGTATTCTTGTATATTCATTTCT
Source organism: Birgus latro (assembly GCA_018397915.1). NCBI lineage: Eukaryota > Metazoa > Arthropoda > Malacostraca > Decapoda > Coenobitidae > Birgus > Birgus latro. The sequence goes on from JAGKTI010004276.1 coordinate 19,393, forward strand.
AGTTCTTTTATATTCTTCCATTTGTTCCACGCCATGTCCTTCGCATTTTTTTTGCTATCATAGACCTATTAAACCACTGCTTTTTCCTGTTTTCTCTCCTCCTTAATCTTGGCACATATTTTTCCACTCCCAAATTATAGAGGTCTAGAAAGATATCCCACTTCCTCTGGATCTCTCTTGTTTCTCTTAATTTTCTCCAATCCTCATTTTTGAAAAATGTTCTCAATTCTGTAAAGTCTGCTTTCCCAAAGTTGTATCTTCCCTACCTTACATGTAAAGCTCGTCTCTTGGCACCACATTCCCTATTCTCATCTGGAACTCAGTGACCACATGATCACTTTTTCCTATAGGACACAGATATTTCAAAGATTCAGTTATGTCAGATTCTTTGGTTAGCAGTAGATCTAATCTTGCTGGTGTGTCATCATCTCGGAATCGTGTCTCTTCTTTGACCCACTGCGTCATTACATTATTCATTGCTATATTTAACAGTATAGTGCCCCATGAATCTTCACTGCTTCCTGTGTCCCATTCCTCCCAGTTCACCTCTCTACAATGGAAATTACCCATTAGAATTATATTGTTACTTTTCTTAATCACTTTCTTTAGATAACTTCCCATGTCTGACAACATCTCATGGTATTTATCGTCATTCCATGCTCTTGTCTTAGGCGGAACATATACTACTGCCATATCTCTCTTTCCATTCTCTCCAGTTTCTAATTTCATATTTATCACTTCAGCCCTATCCTCTCCCATTTCCACAATATCTACATTTATGTTGTTTTTCACTGCAATCATCACTCCTGCTCCCATTTTTTCTTTTCTGTCTCTTCTCCACAGTTTGTATTTACCATCCCCCATATGGATATCAGTATCTTCTCCTAACTTGGTCTCTAGAAAGCACATAAGATCAGGTTCATGTACCCTCAAGAAATTGTTGGTTTCTAACCTTGCCGATATTAAACCATCGATATTAGTATACGCCGCTTCAAACTTTTTTGGTTGATTTTTTATACCCTCTTCTCTCCTTCTATCCGTTGGTACCACTTCCTCAATTTATGATCCATAACTCTCCAATAAAACACTGCCTTCTCTTCCTCCATTCTCTGTTCGTTTTTTGCCTTTGCTTCCTTTTCTACTTTATTTCAGCTCTTTCTTCCTCATTTGCATCTCTCCTTATCCAAACATTTTTTAATCCCTCTTTGATAATTTCCATTTCTATTGATGATATCATTTACCATTACCTAGGACTTAAACTTTACCTTCAATGGCCTCGCCCCTCCTTCCTCGTACTTTCCTAACCTAAACACTTCTTCAGTCTCTTCTTGAGCTTCGCTGTTACCCTCCATAACTACTGATATTATCTCTTTAACCTTACCCAGTTCTTCTCTTTCTCTTTCTGATCTTACTGTCATATGTTTTTCCTTTACTCCTGAAATTATTACACATTTTTTCTTATCTGCTACATCCCTGACTAAAGATTCTCTGCTTCTCAGTACCCTAACCACTTCCTTCTCCACCTTTTCCTTACTTTGTTGTTGTATAATCTCTTTCAAATTTACATTTCCTTCCTCCTGAATTTTCTTCCACCCCTTATGTTGGCCCTTGATTTCCTTAATATGCTCATCTTGCATCCTTGATCTTGATTCATACTTATCTAGATTACTTTTCATTCTATCCCTTTCTTCTTCCAACCTCTTATGCTCCCTCTTGAGCTGTTGTATTTCATTTGAGGCAGATTTGTTACTCACCTTTAATTCTGTGACTACTCTTTCTTGTTCAGCACTGCATGTGCAAACTTTTTTCAGTTTATTCTGTAGGACTTTGATCTCTCTCTCCTGCTCTCAGGTCCATTCCTGCAACTCTTTAATTACTGCCCATACCTTTTTTTTAACTCCTGGACATTCCTCTCCATCATTTTCTCTACTCCTGCTACTTTTGTTTGATTTAGCTTTGTACTTCCATTTCCCACATCGTCTTTGGAGAAGCCTGCGAATTCCCCCTCACCAGTTGTAAACAAAACACCGTCTCTCTCCACCATAATGCATCCATGTGGAAACTTCTGTTTCCACTGTATCTTGTATCTTTATGACCGAAACCTGCATTTTTTTTGTTAAACTGATGTCTGACGGGACCACCATTCACGCATTCATTCATATAATCACAATCGACTGGTCTCCTTTTCGCCGCTGATTCAGCAATTATTTTCTCCTGATCCAGTAGGAGCTCTGTCTCTGTTGGCGACCTGTTGTGTGAAGTATACTTTGACAGTGACTAATAAGAGGAGTATGTTGATTCAGATTTGGTTTGTAAGGTTTTAGCTACAAAAGGATAACTCCCATATGC
>JAGKTI010004277.1:1407-15978 GCA_018397915.1 Birgus latro
TGTGTGTGTGTGTGTGTGTGTGTGTGTGTGTGTGTGTGTGTGTGTGTAAGTGTAAATATGTGCCTGTGAGTGCATGTGTGTCTCACCACAAAGCACCGCTAGACACCCACTCCACCCCAACACCAAAAACCTTTTTCACTTCATTCCATGCCACATAAAACTTTAATATTCATAGGTCTCTTTTCAAAATTAGGTCCGAGTATGTTCTACCATATTTTGATGCAAAAAAGGTCAATACTGGCATCAAGTATGAGTGCAAAGATGTTTTATATAAAGTGCGAGACTCAGTGGGCAATATGCATGGTGTTAGCGTGGCTCGTGCAGGGAGTCTGTGTTACTATGGCAACCTCAAGACCGCACCACACCGCCACAGACACACACATATTTCCCTGCCACTAAGACCCTAAACTGAATACGTGTGTGTGTGTGTGTGGGTGTGTGTGTGGGTGGGTGGGTGGGTGGATGTGTTGTGTGTGGGGAGGGGGGATGGTTTGATGTGGTTGCAGTGTGTGTGTGTGTGTGTGTGTGTGTGTGTGTGTGTGTGTGTGAGCTCACTACTCATCAAAGGACCTTGGCTATAAATAAGAAAACATGCTATTAAAGTTAGGCCACAAATATAATGTAATGTGCTATGAAGTCAATCTCACTCAAACATCACGCTTCTTCTCCCCTGTCCTGTCTCCTTTTCCTGCGTCTGTTTGCCTTCTAGCTGTCTGTCTTTCTGTCTGTTCGTACCTCTATCGCAAACCACAAACAACTCTCAACTGTCCACAACGTCCTAGATTATCATAGTATCATGCAGTATACTATTTTTTTTTTTTTTTCACCGTAACTTGGCCCAGATTTTCGTCCCTTTGCCGCTTAGTTCACATGGATCACTGGCAGAGAAGGACAACGCTACGGCTCCCTTTCCATCACTTCTTTGTGACATCCATATTCTAGCATTAATCTATTGCTACAACTCGGCCTTCGGGCTGGGGGTTTACTGTTAGTAGTAGCAATAGTAACAGCAGTAGCTGTTTGGGGAATCAGCATTCTAGTTTTCATTGACGAATATTACGGAACCTTCAGGATAACTGCGTCAGGGTAGAGTTACGGGATCTGAGTAATGACTGACTTGATTGGTTCCTTTTAATGCAATACGCGACTTTTGAGCTTTATTTCAATTCTAGGCATCTATGCTCTTGAAAGCTTTCAGAGTTTTCCAACCCGATTTACTTATAGTAGTTTGTGTTAAGGGTACTACTGAGTTTAGAGCCTTCATGACTAACACCAGATAGTGGAGTATCGTACCCCAATGCCAGGGAAGCCATGTGGGGTGTTTTGGGTCATGCCTGAGTTCACGGGCATTTCTTTGGTTTGTCGTTAAATTCCGGCGCCCTCAGTTCACCCATTATATACTCAGAGCATTTCCACAGCATGTTTATCTAATTAGACTTGTTATTTACGGATAATATTTAAGTCAGTTAATATTAAAAGAGGGTAATTACACAAGATAATAGTTATTAATTTGATGACAATCAGGTTAGGGGAGAAACTCAGACATAATTGTGTTTCACGTTTATTTGCATCAACATCTACACTTGATGGCTTTGGAAAATGATCTTAGGTCATTTCGAAGGCTGAAGAGTAGAGAGGGACTGGCGGGGATGTGTGGTGATGAGGGGCGGTGTATAGTGACACACTGTAGTAAAGAGATGCCACATGATTCTCTGTTTGCTGCTCCTATTACTGGTAGTTCGTCACCCCTGAGAAATGAATAATATCTTAGCTAACCTTCACTGCCGCAGATCTTTGGTATGTTAAATTTGATCGTCTTGAGATAGTATGAATATAAGAAATACGATCTAGAATTCACATGGTTAATAATCATAAAAACAACCAGTCTTATGTGTCATACTCTCTGCATGTGACATTGGAGGCTTCGTGGCTTATCTGTCAGTCTTTTGCCAGACGCCTTAATCCCGTAAAGGGTAGCCACAAACAAATCGCCTCCTTGTTGCCCTGTCCCCCGCCATTTCACTACCCCGCTCCCACCTCACATCCCCCTCTATTAAGTATCATTTGACCTCATTCTTCTCCTACATTTGAAAGGTACACTTGCCCCATGAGAAAGACAAAAAAATATGTATGTGTATATGTGTGCGTGTGTGTGTATGTGTGTGTATGTGTGTATGTATGTGTGTGTGTGTATGTGTGTGTGTGTATGTGTGTGTGTGTATGTGTGTGTGTGTGTATGTGTGTGTGTGTATGTGTGTGTGTGTGGTGTGCTGTTTCTAACCCTTTCAGTACGAGAGGTTCCTTCTAAACTGAACAAAATCATCTGCCTTTTATAAAAATATAAAGATAAAAATTAACGCATTGATTTATGAAAATTTCGTCTACCCCTTCCCTTAACTGATTAAAATCCTGTTGACACATTAAAAGAAATCCTACTGTCAGATGAGTTAATCCCGTAAGGGGTGGTCACAAACAAATCGCCTCCATGTCGCCCTACCTTCCGCCATTTCATTGCCCTTCTCCCACTTCACACACCCCACTCTCATATTCCTCTCCACTCCATCCCTCCATCTCATCCTTGGTCTCCCCCTCTCTCTCACCTCCTCCACCTCATCACATAAACTCTCCTCGTCAGTCTCTCACTCTCCATCGTCTCCACATGGCCAAACCACCTTAATGTGTTTCTCCAAACCCTTCCTATCACATCCACATACACACCACAACGCTCCTTCACTTCCTCATTTATCAGTGTGGCTCTACATGTGACCCCACATGCTCCTCTCAAATAACTCATTTCCACTACTCTCACTCTTGACTTCTGTCCCTCCAACAGGGTCCAAGCTTCACTTCCATATGTTAGAGTTGGTATCACAATACTGTCATGTAGTAACTTTTTCGCTTCCATGCTCACTTCCCTGTTTCTTATCACTGCTTGTACCTGACCCGTTTGAAATTTTACCTACGTACCTGACCCGTTTGAAATTTTACCTACGTACCTGACCACATTTCACTTACTCTTACTGTCTCTGATTAATGTCTCTTTCTCCAGGTGTTCTGGAGCCCTTCACTGCCACAGGATTTTGTATCCTCACTACTGTCCCGTGGAAAACTCTGACTTTGGTTTCAGTTATTCGCTACCGCCAATGACTCTCTGACGTGGCTGAGCACATATGTTTGAATCTTTCCGCATGAAAAAAAAAAAATCACATACTTACGGGAATTACTTACACCAAGTTCGCCTCGGGAGAAATTCTACGGACATTGCAACCCAGTTTCACTTACTCTGGCCGCCAGATACTGTATTATTGTAGCTAACCCGTCACTTCGAATATGTCTTTTAACCCTTATGCCTTTAAATGATTTGACTCAACTTAGGAAGAGGTATCAGGCTTGAGAGGTTTCAAGGATAACTGAGACGATTATTGAAGAGTGTTTCTAACCTGCACACACATGCGGTTTCTTCAACCAAAGCGTCTGTAGGTATCATGAATAAAAAATGAGTGCGTGCGTGCGTGCGTGCGCGTACGCTTGCGTGTGGCAGTCATATATCTAGCAGGAAATCCATGACGTGTGCCGAGCCTGTACCTTGCAATCGATTTGGCAAATCCTTCGGGCATAGCGATCGAAGATTCACATATTCTTGCACCCCCGATGACACGCTGATAATGACTAAATAAACGGATCTTAATTTATGTCTATTCAGACGATATTAGCTAAATTGATTACAACTATAACTGCCATTACAACCACCACCACCACCACCACCACCATCAGTGTCTCGACCCGTTTCCCACCTGAAGATGAGGCGAAGTATGGTCCACAGAGCATTTTTTATAAAATGACAAAAAATATCACACACAGTATACTATTAAACTGTAATCGTTTCACGTTTTATTATTTTTGGTTTCGTAGTGATTCTGCATTGATTTTAGGTGCATAAGTACTAATACATCTGGAAACAAAAAGTGTGGCAGTTCTGTTAATATGCATCAGTTCTGGAAAAGTCTATAAACACGGCCACCCATGTCTCACTCCCTCCCGCCACCAACGACGAATTTCGGACATGACTGAGCACACCCGACAAAGTTTTCCACTAATTAAGAAGACACACAAAACAGAGTACAGTGTTTATGTTTATAGATAGATTGATAGATATTTTTTAATTACATCAAAATCTAGATCTCTGTTCTTCTTTATGTAGTCAGTATGAAATTACGGTTTGTTCAAGAATTTCCTTAACTTATAACAAATTGAAAATCTTCAATAATTATACGAATTTCCAGCACTAATTCTCCTCCTGCTAATTCAGGGTTTATGCAACTCGCTCTGTGCAGTCCCCCTCCTGGCCATGAACTTGAGGTAAATGCATAAATCCCACCCCCACCCCCACTCAGTAATCCTCCCCTCCTCTTCTACAGTATTCCCTATCGCCTCCCCTTCATCCAACTCCTTACCTCCCTGCCAGTTTTTTTCGCTTCCTCTCCCATTCCTGTACTCATTTTCATTCTCTCGCCCCACCTCCCCTCCCTTTCCCTCCTTTCCTCATGTATATCCCTCAATCCCTTTCCTTTCCCTCCCCACCTTCATCCTCTTCCCATGTCCCCTCTACTACCCTTCCCTCCCCTCCTGTCTGAAGTCCCCAGTCATCCCATCACCCTCCCCTCTCATCCCATCCACCCCCTCTTCACCCTCACGCGCCTCCTGATACTCCCCACTCCACTGAACTATCTAATCCAACTTTAATGTTTTATAAATCGTCCTTCCCGGGTTTTTTCTAATTTTTTTTTTAATTACTTTTCAATAACTCTGCTTTTCGATTTACAGCGTTTCACGATATATTTAGTCATTTCCAAATAAATTACACTTTAGTATTGAATTTCCTCTCACTCTAGCCAATACATTTGGAGATAGTCCAATTTAATTTCTAAAATTACCATCCCACCATCTTGAATGCTGATCTGTAACAAGAGACTCAAAAAAAAAAAATAATGCAAGAAACAAAGAAGCGAGTTAAATCATTTAAAGGCATCAGGTAAAGACATCGAAGTGACGGGTTAACTAATATAACGGGTGGCCAGAGAACGTGGGTTGCGATGTCCGTAGAATTTCTCTCGAGGCGAATTTACCATGTTTCCCTTTGAAGTTTTTTTTTTTCGTGAACATGCGGGAAGATGAAAACGTGTGCTCAGCCATGTCAAAGTCATTGGTGGTAGCGAGTAACTGAAACCAATGTCCGCAAAGTTTTCCACGGGACAATAGTGAAGGTATAGAATCCTGTGGTAGTGAAGGGCTCCAGAACACCCGGAAAAAAAGAGACATTTATCACAGACAGTACGAGTAAGTGATACGTTGCCCGGTAGGCCGAATTTAATTTCCAACGGGCCAGGTACATAAACTGTTTAAAGACAGCCATCTAAGGTCAGACTTGTCATGTGAAGTTGATCAGGATATTGTCAAAGACTAGGTTGTTATGGGGCAAGTCTTCAACAGGATATTGGGTTAATATCTATTCTACGGCCCCCGTGAAAATAGTTCCAGCCGTGAGAATGATCCTTTCGGTGCCTAGAAGAATTTCATCCATTTTAACCAAACTCTGGAGACTGGTTGCCAGAGACCTCGTGACAATATCAGCGATTTCAGCATAAATTCCCAGCTTTTAGAGTACCAAGGTTAATCACGTACAAAAATAGGCAAATAATTTGGGTATTTATTAACAATACATGTCATGGTTGTATCTATATTTCCATATTAAATCCAGCATTTATAAAACACGAATTAAATTTTTCACTTACAGGATATTCAAGTGATGGTTAAAATGTATAAAGACCATATGGGTGGATGACGGGCCGATTTTTTTTTCAACTCTGTCCAGATTTTCATCCTTTTCACTTATTTCACGTAGCTCAGTGTCAGTAAAATTTAACACTACGGCTCTGCAATCACACAACTCTTACTATAATCCAGTTCACGTTTATCTACTCCTGAAGATCTCATTCAAGAGCGAGATGACAATTTTAGTCAAAGTTGAGCAGAGAATCCTTTCAGCACAAGTTACATTTTATCCTTGCTGTTACCAGACGAATAGTTAAGAGTAAATGAAAACTATGTTCTAAAAGTTGCCCATAGCAATGCGCAATATTATCCACCTCTCCAAATTTTCGGTAAACCAGAAGAGGTGGAAAACAGCTGAAAGTACTGTGCACTGTCTTTGGGTCGTGACAGCCCAGTGTCCCCACGCTTAATAATAGGTTAGTTTGTGTTAGCTTAAATAGGTTAGGTTAGCTGGAGTTAGGCTACAGGTTATTTATTAGTTCTTCGTTTAAGGGTCGATTTTCTTGTCATTCTACCGGGCTATCAAGGTCAAGGAAGACAGTGCCATGTTACAGCAATTATTTTCTTACCGTAATTATTGTCAAATTTATTAACCTAAATCGCATGTTAATGGGCAACTATTTACCAAGCGTTACAGTATAACTCCTGCAGCGAAATCCTATCTGATAAAATTCGCCTGGTGGCAACAAATTTTTAAGTTTCCGGGTTGAAAGTGATGGATATTTAGCCGATTTGAGATTTAACGGAACACCTAAAATTCCATGACGAATTTTCTATTATACTGATGCAAAACCTATCGATATTAAAATTACAGCACAAGACAGTTAAAATATTACAGAGAAACTCTCGAGGACATGATAGGCAGACTTAAGCCACTGTCACTACGAACCAAACTGCTCTTTAAGAGGGACGTCGAGTAGAGGTAAATAGCTTGATTTTAGTCATTAGATATGGCTGGATTTTTTTTTTTCACTGAACGTTAAGAGTTATGAGTTTCTAGTTTTGACAGTAAATCGGAAGTTAATATACTGTAGCGATTTTAGACTATCGTAATATACTGTAGCGATTTTAGACTATCGTAAGCTACAGCATTTGTCGTAGTCGATTCGCATGCAGTACAGGAGGGTCTTCTACGCACAGCACGGGTACCTGGGCTCTATGGAGCACAAGGAACAGTCCAGTAGAAGGCATATACAAGCAGCTGGTGTTCCTGATGCACAAAAAACAGTTGAGCAGAAGATATACGGGCAGCTGCGGTCTTGTGCACAGGAAACAGTCGAGTAGAAGGCATGAACAGGTAGATGTGCACAAGAAACCGTTGAGTAGACGGCAGTCATGTGAGACTTCTCCGCCAACAGGTGGGAAGATGGTAGATGGGTAGCCAAATCTGTCAGCCAACAGCCTATCCTCCGTTCTCGATCTTCCAGCAGTGTCATTCTGTAATAGATAAAATTGCAGGCAATCTTAATGATCTTTCCTCGCTTCAGTAAGGACTAAATAGAAAGAATGAAATTAAATCATGACAAAGGCTAAACTTAACTAACCCTACCATTAATCGTCAGTATTTTCATTTTCTCAACCGCTAGAGTATTTTTAAATGCTTAGAAAAATTAAATAACCTCGTTATAAAAAGAACCCATGAACCGCATTACCCAACGTCTCTCCAAGCTGACAAGTCTTGATATAGCGAGTAAAATATACATATTCCTTAAACATGCTGACTTATGTCTCGCCAAGGACAGTGGAAGTTATGAGGTGAATAAGTCAAGATGTAGACCCGATTTGCATCTCAAATATCAACCTTAGCCTAAAGAAAATGCAAAATATGTATTTAGCTTAGGTTTGCCTGGCTAGAAAGACTAAACCATTCAGTGTATGGTTAAAATTATATAGTTTAATGTGTTCTTAAGGATTACCTTGTCTGGGTCCGTAGTGTTATGGCAGCAGCAAAACGAGCTGCTTGTACCGTCACATCCGAGTATCCTTGTAGCCAGACTCCATCCCGAGAGAGTCGCCACGAACAAAATTCACCTTATCCAGAAGCAGTAGGCTCTCCTGCCAACACCCACCACACACGTTCATGTACCGCTCCACATCCTGTCTCCACATCACTTTTCTTACCCGAGAAAAAAATTAAGGAAGTGTGTGTACATGAACGGCAGCACTGGCAAAATAAGGAAACAGGTCTTTTATTCTAGGTGGCAGTATCATACCTCACTGATAAGGGAAGAATCTTAATATATCAAAGCCAGACTTAATACACCTAGTCAAATAATACCTTGCTAGTAGGCAAAAATCTTCACCTGTTTGTCTCCAGACGTCCACTGACCAGACTTAAAATCTATACAAAGATTTCAGGGCAGTTGAATTGGCCAGATTCACCCGCCCAGTCTTTGTATTTTCCATTCAGTCTTGCCATGAACATTCCAGATAACGTTGGAAATATTTCTAGAGTTGCTCTCCGAAGTATTGCTAGTTACCTACGGCAGAATTACGAGTTACCTGTTAACCACTGCTGACATTTGAATTAGCGCACACAACTGGTATTTCAGTACTTAACTAAATGTACTTCATTTCCCTTCACCTATATTTCCCAAACCTTTGCATTCATAACTTAGAATTCAAGTTTCTCCTTAACTTACAAACAACATAGCACTGAATTTCCTGCAGTCACGATATTGGCTGACTCCCTTATTTAATCTTACAACTTTACCTGAGCTCTAACACCCTGATTGCTTGGGAGCTGATTAAGTTCCTGTTTCTTACCTGTATACTTACACATATCGTCAGGGATGATTTTCAAGCCTTGTATCAAAGTATACTAAAGTATACTAAAGTATACTTTTCTACCATCTAGTGCTTCCAAGTGTACCCTCCATTTTTGGACCATCTACTACTCCCTATTTACCTCCCTATAGCTATATAGTTTCCTACCTATGGCTTTCTTCCTACACCATCCTTACTAATACCTACAGTTGCCTCCTAGCTTTAGTTTCTTTTTAACTTTAGCTTCACATCAAAAGTTTCAAACCTATTTTACCTATCTAGTCCCCTAGCTGAATTTTCTATAATTTGCTTTGTTCCCTACAACAGCATAAGTATCCATCCTACCGCATATTGGGTGTGATGAGAAATACAGGTTAGATCTTTAATTCCTGGTTTTTAATAAGGTTTCAGGCTACACAGAATCCATCTTCAGAGTCTCAAGTGATGCTGCAGAGACCCTTTCACCCCCAGAATTTACCTCCCTCCTCCCCACCCTTCTTCGTGCAGCAGTCCGGTTGCTCACCTCTAGGAAAATTCTGTCGTCCTACCCCATCTCTGATTTGCGCCATTAATGCTCTCCTACATAGTGTAGAATATGTAACTACCCATAAGGAGGGATTTTTCAGCATGAGTTCCTTCCATTATCTCATTTGTTTATTCAGACCTTTCTCACTGATTGCAGCTTCTATACTTGGACAAACGATCGTGCTGATCTAAGTGCATCACAAGGGAATTAGATACCCTTGATGCCGCGCACCAACTTTGTGTTCTAACTTTCGTCCATTCCTGGTCCTGCTTCCCCTATGTAAACTCGAGGAAATTTCCTCGTTATACACTCACCACTTCCAAATGAGTCAAGCGGTAGCGAAGCAGTAGACAGCATTTATCTGGTAACTGTGCGAGGAGTGGGGCTGGAAGAGGGAAGGGGTAGGAACCCTCAGCTCCTCCAACCACCCTCTTCCTCCACCCTTCCTCCTCCCATAACCATTCCCCTCCCACAGAGTTACCAGCCAGTTCATAGTGTCTGGCTGCTGCTTCACTGTGGTCGCCTCACTCTTAAAGGTTCGAAGTGACAGGGATGTGTATAAGGAGTAACTATCCTCGAGTACGTTCCAGACCATCCACTCACAATATGCTGTAAATTACACCCATTTTTTACTTCCTTTCGCTTTTGTTTTGACCTGTGTTTTACGTCCAGAGTATGGTACAATCCAAATGCCTGCTCTAAGATCTTATTGATAACCGAAGCTTTGAGATTGGGTCATATATAAGTTTGATCATTGGCATTTTTTTTTTAACAACACTACCGGATAGCATACCATAATAGCTATTATGTATTTAATCTCATCCTTCATGAACTCATTACTGCTAATAATATACGCCCCTCGCAGAAATCCTTTAGCTCCAAACTTAGACCTTTTGTTGTGTGCTAGATATAGTGTATAGTCATCCTGGATGGTGTATGTTACGCAGTATAGCTCCCTTGTCTGTTCTCAGGGTTACAGTACCTAAGAATGGGAGTTTTTTCTTTCACTTCTACTGTGAAGTAGTCATTCACGCTAACCTTCGTGTTTACAGTAATGGTGTCCTTTGGCACTAACACATCGTCCACATATCCGTACAAAGTTGCACCCCTGCCTTGGATTCTCCTGCAGTAATCAGCCTGCAGTGTTTCCATATATAGTTAAGCCATGACAACATATTGAGGCGAGCCCATGGCTAGACAGTAGTGTTTGCTACGTTACTATCCACTGAAAGTAAATATTCTGAATTAAAGTGATTACTTCGATGTAGTCGGATCTACGTAATGGCAGCTCTTCATCTTTGGCGCCAACTGTTCTTCCTTGCCGGCAGTAGGACCAACAGTAGACGTCATCGAAGATGAGGAGCTGCCAATACGATGGTCTGACTACAAATAACTAATATCAAAGTCGGAACATTTACTTTCAGTGTAGAGGAATAGGGGCAATAATTGTCTAGCCGTGTGCTGTACTTTATGCCCGTGATGGCTTACCAATGCATGGGAGACTGATTACTGCAGAGGAAACATAGGCAGGGGTGTAACTTTGTACAGATATGGACACTGTCAGTAACAGTGCCTTAGGACACCAATATTTTGACTTCTGCATAGGAGAGAGAGAAAAAAAAAGGTAATATATGGAGCACAGACTGAGCTAAATACTGTGTATTGTAAGTCCATTTAAAGATTACTATGCACTGTCTCGGCAAACCGAAAGGGCCAAGTCTGGAGTTTTTACACAATTTTTTCTAAGGGCGTATGGAATCTGCGGTAACGAGTTCATAGAGGAAGAGAATTAATACATAAAAGAAGCCTTTATGAGACTATGCTATCCGTTAAGCATCTTAAATCTTAAACGGAAAGCAGTTGGTGTATTAAAAAATGTCAATGTTCAAACTACAACAATACAAGTTAAGTCTGTCCCTACTTAAAGCTTCGGTTATCTGCTTAATGAAAGCAGGCGTTTGGATCGCAGCAACCTTAGAATGTAAAAGAAATAGTCAAAAGTGAAAGGAAGTGAAATGAGTAAAAAAAAAAAAAACAGCATACCGTACAGTGGATGCCCGAAAATGTACACAAGGGAAACTACAAGGAAAGGATGCAAAGCTGGAACAATGCAGATGTAGGATGTAACAGTATCGAATTCCCTGTGTTGCAAGGGATCAGCACAATCATTTGTCCACGAAGAAGCTAGTCAATGAGAAGTCCAAGACTTGTAAGCAGCTCAAATTTGTGTAAAAAATGTAAACATGGGGTTTTTTCCAGCCTATGTAGGTATACAGCACGTTAATGACGCAATCTGGGGTGGGGCAGGACTACGTAATTTTCCTAGCACTAGCCAATCACGGTGCAACACGTGAAATGGAATTTCCTTGGGTATAACATCTGCTGTATCACATACACTCAACGTGTTTTGTGTAGCCTGAAACTTGGGAAAAATAATTCAAGCTCTAACCGTGTCTCCCACCAAACATTTCTACAGCCTAAGTAAGTATATTTCCTAACAGAGCCTAAGTAGCTATCTCATCACAAAATCTTACACCCTAATTTCTAAGCCTATCGTACCTTATTCCTTCAGCCCCTTAAATAATTTCCTAGTATTTAACGTCTAATAAAACCCTAGCCTACTCCCACACCCTGACCAACACTACTGCAAAACAACCAATCAAACCCTTAAAGCAGACAGGGGCCTAAGCATTGAAAGCTAAGCAAAATTAAAAGTGCAAATGAAAATGGACACCGAAAGGTGGAGTATACTTATCGGTTGGTATGGGCGCAGTGTGTAGACAGCAGTGTCCGTCGCCTCGCCTGCGAAATACAAATGGTTAAGTGAATATTAAATCGTATCTCTCTACTCTAGATTCCTGTCAAAAAATAAGCTACGCATTGACAAGTAGCGCTAAACATACAGTGGGGAGAGAAACGTAAGATTAACCACTACAGATGCATGACCGGGCAGATTCTATAGCTTCTCTTAGGGCCGTAGTCTTAAACTGTGGAAAGGCGTTCATCTTGCCCTATCCGTATCTTTTGGTAGCCTTAAAAGGATAGCGTTCCCTTGGGAACAGGAAAGGATTACCTTGGCATAGTGTAGTGGACCGATACACTATACTGAGGTAATCTCACGTTCCCAAAGGAAGGCTATCCCTTTAAGACTTCCAGAAGATACTGACAGAAGATACTGACAGGGCAAGGTGAACGCCTTCCTACAGTTTAAGACTACGGCCCTTAGATTTCTGCCCATCCTCCTTCCTCCTCCCTCTCCTTAATAAAAAATGTAGGCCATTTCAAGGAAGCAACACTTATTGTGAAGCGCGTGTTTCATTAGATAAAAAGGAGAGTACTTAAACATGAAATACTGCAAAGACAATCATGCCCAGAGATTCTTTCATTTGTCAAAGCCAGTGGGTAATATTTAAGAGCATGAAGCCAAAATTAGCACAGCTTGTTCTAACAAAGCAAAAATCACAATCACAGACCTAAATTCATAGTTAAAGTTAGATCGAGGAACTGACTAGCAATGAATGCCCAGGAAGTTCTCTTCAGTTTTCAAACGCGATTTACTGTATGAAGGAGTGGCTGTGTTCCACCAATTAAAGAATCACTTGTTAAAGGTTGTATCTGCTTCATTTCAAGTCTATTAATCCGTAGCTTCTGCTATATCTTGTGACAGCAGTGCCGTCTATCCTTCTCTGTATCTAGTGTCCTTGCAGTTGTAAGGTTATCGAATTATTTCACATACAAGTTTTCCTTAGCCAGTGTTCCCAGTAAGTCAATGATCAACTACCACTTGGCAGTTTGTAATTAGCTAACCCGTGCACTATAGAAGGCCACATTTTTAATACGACTAACTCTTCTCCATATGTCCACTAACCAGTTTAGACCTAGGTCAGTAGAGTGTCAAGCTCACTTGTCCATCTTTGTATTCTCTTTAAGTACAGTACCAGCATAATGGAAATAGTTAAAGTACTGCAGCAGTATAAACTCGGTCACCTCCACCTTTAACTCAGTTAGTTATCAAAACCCTCCTCACTTTCAGTGCTTAAAATCCAAAGCCAAAATACCGAACTAACTACTACAATGTTTCACAGCTAAACAGATTGCCCTTCTCCAACCTCGCTCGGCATTTAACTTACGTAGAACGGGAAAAAATTCTTAAACTAACATAAAAGATACCTCACCATAAAACATTAACACTTAAAATTATTAAATAAATAAATAATCGACTTACCATAAGGTACTCTCCCTGCTAAGGACAGTGCTTTTCTGGCGGTTAGCTTACGTGGACCTGCCTTGTAGGCTCCCCAAACCAGCCTACTGAATCACAAAACAGTGAGCTTTAGCTATCTTGAGCAACAGTTTGGCGAGTTCATGGGGCAAGGGTCCGTATTAGAGTCAGTACTAATTACCCTGTGTTTTCCATTATATTGCACCAGTTGGATAACGCTCACAACACTGAATAAACAAAATAGATGGGAGATGTAACCAGACAGTAATGTGTCTGGCTCTGAACAGCCATAATTGAATACAGATTCGAAACACCACTCACGGACCCTTTCTCTCGACGCATCCAAAATTATGTGTTAAAAATTCATATCAGAGCGATGGCAGGTGAAGTTCACCAAATCCCCCTCCTGAAAATATAGACCTATACTTTTGATCAGCCTTAATAACATATGATTTAGAGAGGGATAAATCTTTTTTAATTTAAGCTAGAAATGCACGCTTGATATGGACCTTAACGCCATCTGTTGAGCTGATGCGTTACTAAAGGTGCACCGTCATTTGCTGGGGAGAACTCACACAAAGATGTTACTTTAATTCTATTGTTTCATTTGTAATTACTGTAGTTTTTTCCTTCTCGTATGCCGTATACCTTTCTGCCAACATTCAGAAACTCAAATTCGGAACTGAAGGGTTAGATATATTGATCACTAACCTTTGCACTACAAGAGAGTTTGTTCCCTATAGTCTGTTATGGCGGTAGGAGTAAGTACAGATCCTTCTCATATACATATTTTTTTAATATATTACTATCTGACGGATATAATTCATTTTATTCTTCTTTCCTACAAACAAAACTTTTGTCCAATCCCCCCCCCTTTTTTGGTGCTTCGTAGAGACTTATTGAGAGGCAGGGGTTTAATATGGGGTTCAACAGTCCCTTTACCACATTAGATAGGTTTTAAGCTGAAGAAAATCGTCTGGAGGAACCAACAATAAACTAAAAATAAATAAATAAATAAATAAACTACCGGATGCAGGAGGTTAAGGAATAATTTAAAATATACCCTACTCATGAATTATAATTATTCGATTTAAAAAAGGGGAGAAATTTTATCCAACCTCACTGTACACTCGAGCTGGAAAATTCGCGACAACGTACTTTACTGTACAGTTATATATATACAGTAATTGTTCTCTTAGTCACCGTGGTGTTTCATTCACGGGGG
>JAGKTI010004277.1:24907-36222 GCA_018397915.1 Birgus latro
GAGTGTGAGAGAATGGGAGTATGGATGAGGTATATGCTCGGGAGTGGGTGAAAGTGACAGGGCAAAAGGAGTGTGTATTGTCGTGTGCAAGAGATGGGAGGAGAATATAAGAGAGTATGGATCAGTTGGTTCATGGATTGTGTGAGTGAGATTGATAGTAGGAATACAGATGTGGACAACTGTGTATGTGTGTGTGTGTGTGTGTGTGTGTATGCGCCAACGCAAGATCGTGCAAGCAGAAAGAAGAGTTCTGGGTAAATGTGGAAGCGTGCATGGAAAAGTTTGAGAGGAATGGGAGAGTGTTTATGATTGGAGATATGAGTGGAAAAGTAGGGAATGTGAAGGTGGATAGAGTAGTTGTTGAGTAGGGTGTGCCCGCAGAAGTGAATGAGAATGACAGTGGTCTTGTGGACATTTGTGTGGGGAGGGGGTTGGTGGTAGCCAATACTCTCTTAAGGCACAAAATGATCCTCAGGTATACGTGACGAATGATGAGAAGGGTGGATGGTGAAGTGAATGAACAGAAGGCAATGATTGATTATGTGTGTGTGGATGATAGAATGAGGTGTATAATGGATGCAAGAGCATATAGCGGTTGAGACAGTGGACTTTCTGACCACCACTTGATGGTGGTGAAAGTGAAGGTTCAGATGAAGTGGGGGAATAGAAGAAGAGAAAGCCAGGAGGAAGTAGTTCATACAAGAATAGAAAGGTTGCAAAAAGATGGGGAAAAAAAAAAGGCAGAATATAACAGAGAAGTGGGGTAGCGATTAGGTAAATTTGATTTGGAGCAGATGGGGCCGTGGAAGGAGTGTGCAAGATATCACAGAAGAAATCTGTGCAGCATATGAGGTGGTGTGTGGGATGAAAAGAAGGCGAAAGGGGGTGCAAGGAACAACATGGTGGAATGAAGAGGTGTGATAGGCTGTGGTACAAAAGAGGAAAGCATAAATTATAGTGTGTGGATGGGAAGCAGAGGCATGGGGGAAGTTGATAGACGGAAAAGAGAGTTATATGTAGATAGGAAGAGAGAGGTGAAAAGATTACTAAGAGAGAGTAAAAAGAGAGTGGATGAGGAATTTGGAAGGAATTTGGGTGTAAAGTGGAGAGAATGTAAGAAAATGTTCTGAAAGGAGATAAAGAGACTTAGACAGGGTGATAAAGAAGTTAGTAGGGGAGTGAAAGATAAAAATGGTAGATTACTAGTGGAGAAGGGAGAAAAAGTGAGCAGGTGGAGAGCAAAATACAGACAATGAAAGTAATGCAAGTATAAGTGGTTGGGGACTGCCTGGGAGAAAGAGGGTGGTGAGAAGGGAGGAAGAGATCAGTAGGATGGAAGTAGTGGAAGCAAAGAAGAAAGTCAAAATGGGGAAAGCCCCAGGAGTTGATGGAGTATGTGGTGAAATGATGAAGCATGGGGGAGAGATAGAAGTGGGAATATAGGTGATGTGTAGAATGGCCTGGGAGGAAGGTATGGTCCCGGAGGATTGGAAGACAGGTATAATTATTCCCCTGTACAAAGGAAAAGGGGAAAAAGAAGTGTCTGATAATCCCAGGGGCATTTGTCTTCTTAGTGTGATAGGCAAAGTATATGGTAGGATACTTATTAACAGAGTTAGATAAATAACAGAGGAATTAGTTGGAGAAGAACAGGGAGGTTTCAGGAAAGGAAGAGGTTGTGTAGATCAGATATTCATCCTTAGATCTTCAGTGGAAAAGTTTCAAGAGAAGGGAAAGATGGTTGTATTTAGCCTTCATGGATTTGGAGGAAGCATATGACAGAGTGGATAGACAAGGAATACCGAAAATGGTCAGAGCCAGATTAACCCAGCTGTGGCCTGGTGGGCAACGCAGACGGTTGGCCTGCAGCATATAGATCTTTTTTCTGTTACTTCCAGTGAAATTTTGTTGTGTCCTATATTGACCTTTTTTGATGGTGTGATGGGTGATGGCCCTTATTTTGACGCCCAAAACGTATATTTATTCCGCTCTGGAAGTCTGGATGGCCTGTGACAGGCCGTGGCCTGGTAGGCAGTTGCCCTTTTTGCCTGTACCTGGTAATCTGGCCCTGAAAACAGTAAGGATATATGGAGTAAATGGGAAATTGTTGAATGCCGTGAAGAACATGTATGAAGGCGCTAAGGCTGTAGTGCGTGTCGATAGTGCACTGAGCGAATTTTTCTGTCCGAATGTTGGACTGAAACAGGGATGTGTCATGTCTCCATGACTGTACAGTCCGTATATGGATGGGGTTATAAAAGAGATACAAAGTAGAGCAGTGGATGTTGGAGCCGCCCTAATGAGAGAGGGCAGCATTTGGAAACTTCCTGTATTGTTCTTTGCAGATGATACTGTATTGTTAAGTGAAGATGGAGGGAAACTGCAAGGCTTGGTGAATGAGTTTGGGAGAGTGTGTAAGAAACAAAATTTCAATGTGAATTTGGGGAAGAGTGAAGTTATGGTCTTCGAGAGAAATGAAGTCACTGAATGTACAGTGAGGTTTGATGATAAGGAACTTGAGAATGTGAGTACATTTAAGTATTTGGTTAGTGTGATGAATAAGGATGGAAGTTTGGAGGATGAAGTGCTTGAAAGGGTAGGATACAACAAGGAAGAAAGGTGGCTGATTCTTTGAAAACAGTGATAAGAAATAGGGAAGTGGTGATGAAAGTATAAAAGTTGTTGCATGATAGTATTGTGATACCAACTCTAACGTATGGCAATGAAGCTTGGACTTTGTTGGAAGGACACAAGTCAAGAGTGAGAGCAGTGGAAATGACTTGTTTGAGAGGAGCATGTAGAGTTACACGGAGAGACAGACTGACAAATGAGGAAGTGAAGAAACGTTGTGGTGTGGATGTGGATATGACAGAAAGCGTTAGGAGAAATGCATTGAGGTCGTTTGGCCATGTGGAGAGGATGGAGAGCAATAACGTGGAGAGTATATGTGAGTAAAGTGGAGGGGGAAGAGGAAGAAGGAGGCCGAGGATTAGATGGAGGGATGTAGTGGAGAGGTACATGAGAGAGGGGAGTGTTAACTGGGGGGAGGACAGTGAATGCCGGGGGACAGGACAGGGCGACATGGAGGCCACCCACTGGCAATAGATTATTATTATTATAATTATTATTATTATCATCATCATCATCATCATCATTATTAACTGAGGCCATTTTGGTACCACAGAATAGTTTTTGAAACTTAAAATGTCCATTATCAATAAAAGAAAACAGCAAAAATAAAAATCTCCGATTCAATGGTAGCGGCACATCAGCAAACTTACCTGAGAGATTTGGCAACAGCGCTTTACCTGTGTAGGATCCGCGCTGAGGAGGGTTCGTGCGGGTGAGCATGTCTTTTCAATGTTTGTTCCCCATAATAGCTTTATAATACCTCTTCTTTTCTATGTGTATTAGCGTATGCCATTTAGGTTACGCAGAGAAATGAAATGAAATCTGTTGTGTTGTAAATGGAACATGTTTAAGGGAAATACAAGGTGGGCGAGGCTGAAGGAGGTGGGGTGGGGTCTTGTAACTCCGGAAGTTTGTCTTTGTATTTTGAATCGCAGTTGAATATGATTGTTGCAGTCGATACATTATTTCAGCATTAACATAATCATCTGAAGAGTTTAACTAGGGCCTGGTATCAAAATTTTATTGAAAATCTGGAAGCATTATATTTGAACCACCTGACCGGTAGAATTTTGTTATTGTTTAAGGTCGTGTATTAAGATCCGTTCATTCATAACCAGAATAGTGACAGCACCTCTGTGCAAAAATAATAGTAGTAGGAATATGTAGCAGCAAACATGGGCAAAAGTGAAGTTGTATTACTGTAGTTTTGCAGTAATATATATGGTAAATACTTGTCCAAACCACCTTCAATAGCCACTGAACCTCTGGGCAAGTGTAAAGATAATAATGTCTGCAAAATCATATCACCAGATTTCTAAGAAATTATAATGAGAATCAGTACCATGCACAGTTCTAAGTCAACTTTCATCTGACGTTTCGCATGCAAATTATAAATTAGTGAGATATTGTAGATCTTTACTATAGCCCAATGCCTGTGTTGGCAGTTTGTTTATGCAGAGCATACATGGACATAATGTATACATTTTGTACATTTGAGGCAGGTTGTTTTTATTTCTTGGTGGTGCATTGAGGTCATAGATGGTATGCGTTTGCTTTTGCTGGTGCATTATGGTTCATACTTAACCAATCAGAGGGCCGGAATTGGGTCTGTCTTGTGTTCTCAAATTAGAAATTGGAGTCAAAATGAACTCTGCCAATGGTGACACAGATCTAGGTTAGGTTCAGTGGCATTTGGGTAAGTTAATGCTTGCTGTGACTTGAAAGATCATTTTTTTTTTTC
This sequence comes from Birgus latro, assembly GCA_018397915.1. Classification (NCBI taxonomy): domain Eukaryota; kingdom Metazoa; phylum Arthropoda; class Malacostraca; order Decapoda; family Coenobitidae; genus Birgus; species Birgus latro. Next base: position 29,280 of record JAGKTI010004277.1, read on the forward strand.
ACCATTAAAAAAAAGTAGGTTGGGAAAGCCACATCACATTAAGGACCTCATAATATTGCATATTTTTCATTTGCAGAAGAAAGTTGACTTTGAGCTGTGCAATGTATTGATTCATATTTCAGTAAAACCTCACTATAATGGACTGATAGGGGCCCAAGCCATTTCTAAATAAGTGAAAGGCTGATAAAAGTGACATCTGGACTTCCCCATGCTATCCCGGATCTTTTCCTATAGAGCAGACATTAGTCTGGATTGCACCAACGGTTTTTTGCAGTGTACTGTACTGTATTATACATTCATTACAATATTCAAATGGTATAATATATATAATAATACTGTCCTGTACACTGATCAACATGTCTTTTATTTACCTTGTTGTGGTGAACATAGCTGAAGTGGTCAGGCAGTTCAGTTGTATCCTGTAAATGAAAAATGTAGTACTGTACTGTGTTTATACGAATGGGAGCTTTCCATGATTTTCAACGGAGGTGTTTACTACTGCAATAGTTTGGTAAATATTAAGTTGTGGTACAGTAAATTTTAGGTTATAGATATGGTATCAGCACCTGAAAGTGTGGAACACGTTCAGCTGAGCTAAGTTTGTGATGCTATGTTAAGTAAGAAGAAATGTGCCATCCCACTTGCATGATATTGATGCACAATTTGAAGTGATTAAGCTTAGCTCCAAATGTGCATATGGCAAGTTTTTCCCTTTGCACCAAATTCATGCAGGGAAAAACCAGTAGACCTTCATTATACCACCAATAATTTTAAGCAAATTTTCTTCTGTAAGCAACCTGTGGAAATTAACCTTTTCCAAGATATTAAATTAGCGTCATTACAAAGGGTCAGCACAGCAGCCTTCATTTTTACCAGGAATGATTAATAAATTAATCCGATTTGACTATATAGAATAACTGTGTTTTGAGATTAAATCAGCCTAACCCCAGGTTACCTAGCCTTACCTGTAGTAGTTGCTTTATTTTGTCTCAAGGGACACGGGAAAATTGTGGTTTACAAGAAGGATGGTGTCATTTCCTGTGTAAACGGAATCAAATATTCTAAGGGAATTTAAATTCCTCCATGGGATATATTTATAGAAGGAAGTTGCCTAAAATTATAGACTTAATAATTTAGGCCTATTGGGTTTTTCCTGGAACAAGAATGGTGTAAAGGTTAAAAATACCATGTATACTACGAGCTTAGGGGCTATGGACCCACATGTCAAAGCATAGTTACTTTTTTCTTTTTTTTTATATTACTCATTTTGACACTTTTGGGTTCTTCTCAGCATGATGTAGGAAAGTTTTGATCTATCTATATATCTATCTATCTATAGCCTGATGCCCTAATCCCACAAAGGGTGGCTGCAGACAAAATGCCTCCAAGTCGCTCTGGCACCCACCATTTGACTGCCCTCTCCCCATGTTGCTCCCCCCTCCCTCATATACCTCTCAATTCCATCCCTCCACCTCATCCTTGGTCTTCCCCTCCCCTTCCCTCCTTCCATTTCACCTAGATACACCCTCTTAATCAGTCTTTCATTTCCCATTCTCTCCACATTCCCAAACCACCTCAGTATATTTCTCCTAATTTTCTCAATCAGATCCACATCCACTTCACAACGTTCTTTCACTTCTTCATTCGTCAACCTGTCCCTCCACATGCTTCTCTCAGGTAACTCATTTCCATTGCTCTCACTCTTGACTTATTCACCTTTAGCAAGGTCCATGCCTTGCTTCCATACATCAGGGTAGGGATCACAGTACTGTCATGCAGTGACTTCTTAACTTCCATACCCATCTCCCTATTTCTCATCACCACTTTCAGTGAACCAACAACCTTCCTTCCCTGCTGTACCCTTTCCAGCACTTCATCCCCAAAACTTCCATCCTTGCTCATCACACTACCCAAGTACTTGAATGCATTCACATTCTTCATATCCTCACCATCCAGCCTCACTGTGCATTCTGACTTCATTCCTCTCGAACACCATAACTTTACTCTTGTTTATATTAACTTTCAGATTCCTCTTCTTACACACTGTCTCAAATTAATTCACCAAACTTTGCAACTCCCATTTTTCGTCACTCAGCAATACTGTATCACCAGCAAACAGCAACACTGGTATCTGCCACACCTCACCGTCATTCATTAGAGCCACTCCCACATCCACTGCCCTACCTTACACCTCCTTTACTACCCCATCCATGTACATATTAAACAGCCATGGAGACATCACACAACTCAGTTTCAGTCCCACATTCAGATCAAAGAACTCACTCAGCTCACCATCCACTCGCACAGTAGCCCTAGCTCCTGCGGACATACTCTTCACAGCACTTAACAATTCCCATCCACTGCATATATTCTTAATACCTTCCACCTACCTTGCCTATCTACTACGTCATGCTTTCTCCAGGTCCATTAAGGCAGCATACACCTTCTTTCCCTTCTCTAGATACTTCTCCACTAAACATTTTAGAACAAATATCTGATCTACACACCTTTTTCCCTTCCTAAATCCCCCTTGTTCTTCTCCAACTAGCTCCTCTGTTACATGCCTAACCTTGTCAATAGGTATTCTGCCATATATTTTTCCAGTCACACTAAGATGGCAAATACCCCTATGGTTACCACATACTTCTCTCTCTCCTTTTCCTTTGTATAAAGGAACAATTATACCTGATTTCCAGTCCTCTGGAACCCTTCTCTCTTCCCAAGCTTGTCTACACAACTTCCATATCCACTTCACAACAATCTCACCCTCATACTTCAGCATTTCACAACACACTCCATCAATTCCTGGGGCCCTTCCCGTCTTAATCTTCTTCATTGCTTCAACTGCTTCTGCCCTGTTGATCTCTTCCTCCCTCCTGTTATCTCTTCTTCTCCCAGCCATTCCCCAAGCACTTATACTCGCACTGCTCGCACTCTCTACATTCAACAAATCCTCAGAGTGCTCCTTCCATCTCCTTATTTTCCCTCTCCTCCACCAACAAGCTATTATTCCCATCTTTCACTCCCCTACTATTTCCTATTTCACACTGTCTTACTTTCTTTACCTCCTTCCAAAACAATTTCTTACTCTTCCTCCACTTCACACTCAGATTCCTTTCAAACTCATCATCCTCTCTTTCTTCTTAGTCTCCTTCACCAGTCTCTTCACCTTCCTTCTCCTGCTCACATGTACCTCTCTCCTCTCTCTCATCTTCTCCCCTACCTATACTTGCTAGCCAGTCACTATATGCCTTCTTCTTTTGTTCCACAGCTTGTTTCACCTCCTCATTCCACTATGCTGTCCCTTGCACACCCCGGCATCTCCTCCTCACTCCACAAGCCACCTCGCATGCTGCACCTCTCTTCCGTGAATATCTTGCATACTTCTTCCGCCCCTTCCATTTTGAAGATGCTTTTAAATTAACACCTCCATTTTATGCAGTATTTTTTATATGTGGGTGCATAAGGGATGTAGTGGTATTAGAGTTAGGCTGCTAGATGGTTCTGATTTTGTGTATGCAGTGTGTCGGGGAGAGCATACTGTATAGAGATTGTCAGGCATGAATGGATTGATCTTGTTGGTGAGTCTCTTGAGTGTGGAAGAGTTTTGTTGTCTGGGGGACATGTTATGTGCCGGAGGTGGGGCTAGAGGTAGCTCTGTGGCTAGGGTAAGGAGTGGTTGGAGGAAGATCAGGGAGCTGCTGCCACTCCTGGCATTGAGAGGGCTCTCCCTCCATGCTAAGGGATCTTTGAATGCAGCATGTTTTAGGATAATGATGTTGTATGATAGTGAGACCTTGGCAGTAATGGAAGAGGATTTTTGCTGGTTCAGACATACAGAAATTACAGTTATCAGATAGATATGTATTGTGTCCTTGAATGCGAGGCCTGGGGGGGCTAGGTTTATGACTGAAGAGTTAAGAGGAAGGATAGGACTGAAATGTAGTGGTTCTGTGATGAGGAGGGGCAGTTTGAAATGGTTTGGGCTTGTGGAGATATAGGAGGATGATAACTGGGTGCGGAAAGTGAAATATGTGAATGTCGGGAGTACGGTTGTGAGAGGCAGACCTGGGGCAAGGTAGTGTGTGATCTTGGGCATAAGGAACTGAATGTGGAGGCTGCCAGAGATCAAGCAGAATGGAGAGCCACCATTTAGTGACCAAGGCCGACACATGCATTCATGTTGGAGCCTTTTATGTATAAGACATAAAAGCAATAATCCATCCACCACCATCCAATCCTATGTTGCCCCATGAGGAGCGTAGGAGCCTGGAGCTAGGCAAGTTGGTACTGTACTGGCATTTAAGATGAGAGTGACCAGCCTCACTCTTCGCTGACTGGGATTATGTGAACAGTAAACCCCCAACCACCCCTTGGATATAAACCTGCCCAGGCTCAGTCCAGTTGGAGTGCCTTAATTACCTACTAAACCACCAGTGGCCATAATTTGGTTATATTGTAACCACCCAGCGTAGTAAATGATTTCTTGGTGTACAGGAAACAGTTTGGCTTGTCACTCAGTGTAGAGTCACCCATAGACAGAAGGAAGAGGAAAGAATGAAGGAAAGAAAGACAGTAGAGGAAGGAAGGAGAGAAGTAAGAGAGGAAAGGGCAATCACCTGAGAGCAGCACTACATCGAGTGAGTGGATGGTGAGCCCCCACCTGCTTCAAATAAAGCAATAAAAATGTCAATATTCCATAATTGGAGGTTTGTATTTAGTAAAAACCACCGTTCACGGTGAAATTGCCCCGTTTTACCCTATACTGTACAATTCAACAATGTGCATAAGTTCATAACAGCTCATAATTTGAGATCCTTTGAGTTTTGGTGCTGTGCTCTACTCTGTACTACATGTAGTATTGTACAGTGTAGTGTTTTTGTTGACTCTCTTTAACAGGTATTCTTTTTTTTCTACCTGTATTTTGATTTTTTGTTTCCCATACCTATTACAAGTGGCTGAAGCTGAGATATGAGAGAGACTACAGTACATAACTTATCCAAGAATTTTTACCATACTAAGAATGAGGAGGGCTCTCTGGGTAGGGAAAATCTATCTATCAGTCTATCTGTTGCCAGATACCTCAATCCCGCACAGGGTGGCCACAAACAAATTGCCTCCATGTCGCTCTGTCCCCCGCCATTTCATTGCCCTGCTCCCAGCTCACACACCCCTCTCTCATATACCTCTCCACTCCATCCTTCCATCTCATCCTTGGCCTCCCCCTCCCTCTCCCCCCCTCCACCTCACTCACACTCTCCTCGTCAGTCTCTCACTCTCCATCTTCTCCACATGCCCAAACCACCTTAATGTGCTTCTCCTAACACTTCCTATCACATCCACATCCACACCACAATGCTCCTTCACTTCCTCATTTGTTAGTCTGTCTCTCCATGCAGTGGTTGATTGATTTCGCTAAAAAGTTGTTAGGCTGCCGTGATCTTTTTAGTGTTATCAGTCAACTGTCGCATGATTCTTTAAAATTTCCTATCAAGGAAGGTTATTCATATTATATACAGTAGGCGCGTAAAGTATTGACTTTTTTGCCGACGTCATTCTTTTTCACGTTAAGTGAAGTAGGGTCAATACTACCCTCCCCTGTGATGCGAAATGAGCTGACGCTTTTTCAACGGGAGCTGGCAACCCTGCTTGATAGGTTTGGCACCACAGGAGCAGGCTCAGTAATGTTTGGGCAGCCACAGGAGGAGGATTGTCTCTGTGTGTGATGCACCACGAGGGCATGTTTTGACTCAAATAACACAGTTATTTGGTTACCTACCACATTCTCATCATGCCTAAAGTAACCACAAGCAAGGACAAACGTGTGGAAGTGATTACTTTATACAAAGCTGGCCACAAACTCCCATTTATTGCAAATCAGATGGTGTTAGACTGAGGACAGTGCAGAGACTGGTGAAGCGGTTCAAGGACAGTGGGGAGGCCATTCCTCCCACTCCACTTCCCAAGCCTGGGAGACCTCGTAAGACAACCTTCAGGACCCGTCAGCTGATCTCAAGGCAAGTTAGCAAGGATCCAAGGCTAACAGCACGGGATTTAAAAGAAAAGAACCCACAGTTGCTGGCAGATGTGTCTGTCAGAAGTGTGCAGCAGCTGTTGCATGACGATCTGGGCTACAGGAGTTTTTGTGCTCGTAAAAAACCACTGCTAACTGCACTTCAGAAGAAAAAGAGAGTAAATTTTTGTAAGAAATATCTTGCCTGGAGTGAGGAGCAATGGAAAACTGTGCTTTGGAGTGATGAGTCAACATTTACTGTCACTGGTACCCCTTCATCACGAGTGTACCGCAAACCAGGCAGTGACCCCCTGGATCCTAAGTACACTTCCAAGTTTGTTAAATACCCAGCCTCACTCATGGCTTGGGGCTGCTTTACATATTATGGTGTTGGTAGGTTGGTAATTCTACCTGCAAATGAAAAAGTGAACCAGAACAATTATTTGGAGCTCTTATGTGATGTTTTAAGTGACTCTTTTGATAAAACCAAGGCAAGAGTATTTATGCAAGATTCTGCCCCTGCACATGTTGCAAAGTCAGTGAAACAGTGGCTAACAGACTGTGAGGTTCCCTTTATTCGAGATTGGCCCGGAAACAGCCCAGATATCAATCCCATTGAGAATTTATGGGCGCACATGAAGCGGCAGCTGCGTAGTATGGACACATCATCTTTGCCTAAACTTGAGGCTGCAGCTATGGAGCAGTTTTAGTCCGTCTGTTCTGCAAAACTACGCCATCAGTCTCCCCAGACGCCTTAAGAAGATAATAAAGGTGAAGGGGAATGCCAGTAAATACTAAATTCAATGGTGAGTGTTAATTTATTTGTTTCTCCTTGCTAACCACAAGAATGTTTTCTTTTTTTAAGATGGCGTCAACACTTTCCGCGCCTACTGTATATATATATATATATATATATATATATATATATAT
>JAGKTI010004278.1:0-51575 GCA_018397915.1 Birgus latro
CTGAGGTGTGAACAACAATCAACACCAACATGAATTACCAAATACTACAGATGCCTGTTATGAAATACAAGATATAAGAAAACAATATAGGAGGGACAGTAAATAACCATCATCATTATCTCAATCCAATTTCCTGTGTTTACACAGGGCTACCAGATCTAAAGCAAGGCTCTCTTATTTCTTTAACGAGCATGAATATGAAGGAGCAAGGAATCCCCAGGCACATGCTTCCCTCATGGTGCCTCCAACACAAGCACTGGATACCTGTATACAACAATCATATAATCAAATAATTTTCTGCACTGTCCTCCCTTGACTCTCATTTCAAAGTCACAACCAAGATTCCACCTCAAGAAAAGAAAATGATCAATGAGACTCCTTTAAGCAACCCCTCCAGTTTACCCATCTCATACACATTTATGTAAATACAGTACTTCTTTATCTCTACCATGAAGACTTGGCTGCTGACCTTAAAAATATCATACTTTCCAATCTTGCACATCACTTACTTTTATCTTTACTTCACACAGTGACACCATACTGCATGGTCTCTCTATGAATACATTCATTACAACAGTAGTTTCTCAGTCAAACCTGTAATCAATTATGCAGTCTCATATTTGCCGAACTAGCTTCACAAGGCCCCAAGAGGGTAAAAAATCCATTTTCCAAAGTCTGTATCCTTCTTAGAGTATACAACCTGGAAGTAATGGAATTCACAACCCCACAATCCCTATGTAATCAAGGTAAGTGGCTCTGCATCATTATTTCATTATTTTGTTCCTATGCTCCTCATGGGGCAACATAGGATTGGATGATGGACTGATGGATGGATTCAGTTTTACATCTGGTTTCCATGTAACACTGGTCAAACATCAGGGGAGGCGGTAGCTCGATCGGTAGAGAGTTGGCTTGCGGTCCCGTGGGACCCAGGTTCGAATCCTCGCTGGTGCAGGGAACAATTTAAGGATTTGAATTTCATTAAATCAGGCTTTACTGATCTACCAGAAGACCCGCCGACATGTCGTAAAAATGACCCCTCTAATACCAATACACCAGTCCTGTATGAGACAGCCCTAGCATGTATGGACGGTGGGTGTTAAGCGCCGAAGTGGTGACATGTAGATTGAAGGAGGACGACTGGGCCTTGACAGCAGGCTGTGAAGCCTATGCCCAGAGTCGGACACATTAAAAAAAAAAAAAAAAAAAAAAAAAAAAAAAAAAAAAAAAAAAAAAAACAGGTTCACCGAAAGCACTCCTCTAACTTGCTGTGTTCTGCACCAACTGTTTAGTAATACTGTACCTCTTGATGTAAGGTCAGTGCACATCACTCCATCTCACATATACTGGTCTACTTCTCCACTGATGGCCTGACACCTTTATGCTTCAACACCTGCTAACTCAACTTCCTGGGTCCATCCTCTCAACATGTCCAGGCCATTTCAATCTTCTTCTTTCTACTTACTTCCCAATGCTTTCCCTTCCTATCCATCATCTACACTCTTTTGAGGATGTCCCATTATCCGGCTTTATTCCACATCCCCGTAACCATCAAATCAGTCTCACATCATTTTGTTCCTGACTTCTCTCTTATCCATAGCTAAGTACTCCTCTTGCAGTTGTACAGACATACATACATTTGTCCAAATATAAATGCTGTATCTATGATTTTCCAGCCTGGCATGGAACCAAATCAGCAGCTACTCTATTTCTTTTTAACCTGTCCAACATAACTGGTTAGTAATGGGGATGCTAATTCTCTACTACACCTGAGACAGCACACTCTTGCTTACTTCATACAATGCTATGCAAAAATTCAAAGACATCACAATCACTAGGTATTCTTTACAGTACATTATCACTAAATTTTGCCTACAGCACTTTGAAGTGTCCAACAGTCGACATCATGCATGCAAATAATATATTTACACAGTATGGTATTAAAAAGGAATTTGTAGGAAGAAGGCCATACCTGGTTCTGCAATCCTGTTAAACAGATGTCTGTGACTTCTCTTGGTTTGGTAGCAATCCTCACAATAGTCAAAATTGTCACATACTTTGCACTTCATTCTTGCACCTGCAGCATGGTAAGAACATCCTCAGAATTGTGCTTATGAAACAAAATGAACATCTGAGCAGATAAATGAAAATGCCAAACAACCTGACTAGTAAATACAATGCACACATTTAAAAACCTTAAAAAAAGATTGCCACAACTGTCATGTACTTCTCCATACATATTTCATCCATCCACTTCAATCCTTCGACAGTTCTTTAGTTTCCTGACCATCCATACCTTGCATTCCACATACTGACTTACCACATCCATCCACCCTCTTAACTTGCCATACCTCCTACCATCTTCAAAATGAACTCACATATACCCTTGTCACCACTTCATCTATTTCATTCTCTCTCTATGATCATACCACATATGTATATAAATACAGTATTCTACCCTTTAATAAGTGGGATTCCTTATGCTACACATTTTACAAATATCTATATCTGATGGGGATGGATATCCTACTCACTCCAAGTAATGCACATGTATTCCTTACTGCCCCCATTCCCACATCTCTCACTCATAACTTTATTAACTCATGTAATACCACAGTTTTACATCGTCGAATCTTATGTCGCCCCATGAGAAGCGTAGGAACCCGGGGCTAGGCAAGTTGGTCCTGACATTTAAGATGAAAGTGACCAGCCTCACTCATCCCTGAGTGTCATTACGTGAGCAATAAACCCCAACCACCCCTTGGATATAAACCTATACAGGCTCATTCCGATTGGAGCACTTTAGTTACCCACTAAAACACCAGGTGCCATAATCTGGTTATATGGTTACCACCCAGCATAGTAAATGGTTTCCTGGTGTACAGGAAACCATCTGGCTTGTCACTCAGTGCAGAGTTATCCACAGGCAGAAGGAAAAGGAAAGAATGAAGGAAAAAAAGACAGAAGAGGGAGTGTAACGTCATCCATAGGCAGAAGAAAGAGGAAAGAGTGAAAGAAAGAAAGACAGAAGAGGAAGGATGGAAGAGAGGAGAGGGCAGACACCTGAAGCAGCTCTACATCGAGTGAGTGGACGGAGAGCGCCCCCACTTACCACCTTAGTTTTACAGCCATAATATAAGTAGTGTATGCTTCATGCAATCCTCTTGCAGCTCTTCAGCCCTCTGTTCACATTAAGGTCTTCATAACACCACCTACCTTTCTACCTAAAGTCACCTTACTATCAACTTCCTTTGCAAATATACTTCTCTTTTCTATCACTGCACCAAGGTATAAACTCTCCCATTCACCAACATATCATAGTCTGAATTATCCTCTCTCTCACAAATCTCAACTTCATTAACTTTCCAACTTTTCCACTCAGACATCCACAAAACTCTGATCTAGTAGTCCCATTCACTATTAGCAAACAGCACAGCATCATCTGCATGCACCAATTTCGGATGTGACATCCCTCACGATTCACCATTAGCTTTAACTATTTACTCAAAAACCCATCTACCCTTACACAAGTTTGAATACCACTTAAGAAATATTCAAAGCATTCAGTAGTTTTTGGGCTACACCATAATTATATATCACAATCCTTGACCACTGCCTCTTCACCTTGCCATAATTTTCCATATCCATATCAATAAATGTTACATCCCTCCCATCTATCAGAAACATATGACACCAACGTAAGTCTCTAAGGCATTCAGCAGCTTTTAATCCACATCATATATAAAGAAACACCTTACAAAATACCTCCCAGTTCACCTCATACAGTTTTACCAGATTCATAATTACCAAAGAAATCTTACAATCCTTCTTTTATGACAAAAACCTGAGACAGAAGAAGGTAAATTACATGGCTAGTAAGCCACAGATTACCAACCTGTAATAGGGGAGACACCACAACCATCACAGGTAACACCAGGGTGACATGCTGGAACCACTTCCATCTCACTCACCAGCCCCTGCCAGTTAGGCTGTTGCGGGAAGTCCACGATCAGGTCCTGCCCATTTTTGCCCACAGCTTGGGGAAGATTGTGTCTTCAGTAAGTGGAAAATTAAGCATTTCAGTCGAATGACATATTCCACTAGTTTATTCTTGCCACCTCCAGATAGTTCTATGAATCTTACGGGAGACCTTCTATAGCGACGCATTTAATAAAAGCTATATCTAACCCTTACAGTTAAAAAAGTCTCTCCTACGCTAGATGAAACTGTCTCAAGGTACTACATATATCATGAAAAATATATCACTGAAGTGAAGTGGTTAAGGGCAAGTGGGTTTGTCAGGCCATACAGAAAGTAATGTGAGAAATAACATGGCAGAGGGAGATAATAAACAATGAAAACAGGAACTGAAACTTTAAGAACTACAAAGATGAGGAACAATAAAAAAAAAACACATATATCACGAAAAATATATCACTGGAGTGAAATGGTTAAGGGCAAGTGGGTTTGTCAGGCCATACAGAAAGTAATGTGAGAAATAACAAGGCCAAAGGAGATAATAAACAATGAAAACAGGAACTGAAACTTTAAGAACTACAAGGATGAAGAACAATAAAAAAAAAAAAAAACTAATTACTTGATCTAGATGCAGCCCAGTTACAGATAAAAGTAAAGTTCTAACACTGACTCCATGATAAAAAAATAAAAAAAAGTGTCAAAAGTCCAACCAGAGATGACAACTTCTCACACTGAGGTAAAAATGTGGTAAATTTACATATTCACATACTCAGTTGTGAGGTATGCTGGGAAGGGAAGGGGCCATGGTCAACTAAAAGAACAATATGGAGAAACTAAATTTTATCAGGATACTGCTCTACTGTCTATTAAGTAACCAATTCTACAATCATTAAATCCTTGCAATTCACTGATATACTTTAACATCATGCTACCTCCAAACAATTTTATTCAGCTAAGGAGAGACCTTTTGTACTAAAGATGTTAGTGATGACTATATCAAAACCTTCATCTGAAAAAAATCCTAGCTGAATAAAACTGTCTGGAGATAGGAAGAATATACTGTAATAAAAATGCCATTGGAGTGCATGGATTAACTGAAGTTTACTACAAAAATGCCAAGCTTGAGTGCTGAACTTGTAATATCAGTTAGAAAAGCAAAGCAGCTTTATTAATTATGAAAATTTTTCAAACGTACAATTAACAAAGAATTCACTTTGACTTACATGTAACAACGCCAATGTTGCGATGGTTGACAGATCCCCACTTGTATTTGGGAGTGACAACACAGCTCTTTACACGCACCTTATCACCTACACGGATTGGTCCAGATGTGGCCAGTAAGGGTGGTGACTGATCCACTAATTCTATATGGATATAACGCACCCAGTATGTTCCCCCCTTCCTCTGCCAGTCAACCTGCAATTTGGAAATGGTAGTGATTTGAAATTTATCAACATCACCATTGTCAGCATCATCTTTATTATAAACTTACAACCCACAATTTCTATGGGGTGAATACGATACAGAAACAGAAAGGAAACACAAAAACTGTTACTGCTGCTGCTGCTGTTTGTTAATATTGCTGTTTGATGCTGTTCTTAGTCTGTCTGGCAGAGCACACCTGTTAATCACAGTTAAGCTACTGCTTCTGTGGGGCCGTCCTACAAATAAAGTACAGTACATTATGTGGGAAGCTGGTGCCCTCTTGTGGTTGACGGTGCCTTACCAAGGTCAGCCCAAGGTTCTTCCCCACATTGAGGTGCAGGGAAATATGAGATTTGGCACCTGAGTGGATGCTGCAGCTGCTCCACCCAGGGTGAACAGTGGTATCATATGTAGGCACCCAGATATAAACAACATCTGATATTACATCAATAAATCCAGTTACTCATCATTCAAGCTTCAAAATTCTTAGTTTCATGCCACAGTCAGTGTCAATCCCATAAGAAAGAGCTTGGAATGAGGTCCAAAATATCATAAACTTTCAAAAATATTGTATGAAATTAAAACTGCTAAAAAAAGCAATTGCACAGGTAGTAAAGTAACTTTAATATGCAGTCTTTTAGTTACTTATCACGGACTGAATAGTAAAAAACGTAGAGAAAAAAAAAGAAACTATGAGAACTCACTGCCCTATACTCTTTTTACTTATTTTGGAAAAAAATTGCTACCTCTCCATCTCCAATGCTGTGCTGTAACTATAGATTAATATACATTAATATCAGAATATGATATTGGTCATGAAGAAATTCTGTGGAAAGGATGCAGAGCCATAGTTCAGTATGTCTTTCTGCCACTGAGGTACCTAAAATAACTTACAAAAGGGTGAAAATCTTAGCCACATTAAAGTAAAAATAGTATACTAACCTGTACATTGAGGTTGTGCAGAGAACCTCTGTCAACCCTAATGACTCTGCCAACATCACCCGCATGAACTTCCTCGTAGGTTCGACAGCAGCGCACTGTCATGCCCGGGGAGATGTGATCACGCACATACATCGCATATTCATCATTGCTCCCAAACTCAACCCGCTTGCGGTACACTTCAATCACTGGTGATGGCTGTATGAATAAAAGAACAATTCAAATAGTGCAAGATTATGCAGAAACTACAGTAAGACCTAACTACTGTATGCATCAAGATGTTTTTTAAAGTACAACAGCTCATCCATAAAATTGACACGGCAAATTGAGGGAAACTAACAGCCAGCTTTACAGAAAGCACTTGTGGTTTGACGGACAATTTCAACAAATTTACTGTGAAATGAACAGCTAATAAGGATGAATAAATAAATTGAAAGAGGCAACATATCAAGAGAACTTACCATAAACATTTGTGAAATTCACAATGCATTCTCCTTTACAGAGTTCAAAGGGTATCCTAGAATAAATCAAGGGTTCTCTCAATTGCTACAAAATATTATCCCACAGACATAAAGAACACTAAAACTACCAGATCATATGCAAAGGGTAAGGAATGCCTTCTTTCCAAATTTTTCAACTATCCATCATTCAATCCATTACTGTCACATCAGCAGTACATGGATGGCCCTAAGTTATTCAGTCCAGACATTTCAGATGCAAGTGAATCACCCCTCAGTGGACGTGTATATCTAATAATCACCAACAACCCTTGTGGGTATCATCTATATGAAATGTCTTAACCCACTAAATCACCAAGCATTCATGTGTCAGTACTGTGGTTATCATTCAACATTGTAAATGGTTTAAAATCCTGTAAGTAGTTTTAGAAAAAAAAAGTCAAGATCTATATCTGAATACAATTCACAACCATTTATCCCATCCACCTTGCTCTACTTTCCCTATGATTCAGAATTTCCAATAATCTCATTTATTGACAAACTCCTTGTACTCAATTATTTACAAGCACCATTAAGCATTGTTAATTGAAGATGAAGGGGAGCTGCAAGGCTTGGTGAATGAGTTTGAGAGAGTGTGTAAGCAACGAAATCTAAAGGTGAATGTTGGGAAGAGTACAGTGAGTTTGGGAGAGTGTGTAAGAAACAGAATCTAAAGGTGAATGTTGGAAGAGTAAAGTTATGGTCTTCGAGAGAAATGAAGTCAGTGAATGTACAGTAAGGTTGGATGATGAAGAAATGGAAAATGTAAATGTGTCTAAGTACCTGGGTAGTGTGATGAGTAAGGATGGAAGTTTAGAGGGGGAAGTGCTTGAAAGGGTACATCAAGGAAGAAAGGTTGCTGGTTCCTTGAAAGCAGTGATAAGAAATGGGGAAGCAAGCATGGAAGTGAAAAAGTTACTGCATGACAGTAATGTGATACCAACTCTAACGTATGGAAGTGAAGCTTGGACGTCGTTGGAGGGACTGAAGTCTAGAGTGAGAGCAGTGGAAATGAGTTATTTGAGTGGAGCATGTGGAGTTTCGTGGAGAGACAGACAGACAAATAAGGAAGTGAAGGAGTGTTGTGGTGTGGATGTGGATGCGATAAGAAGCGTTAGGAGAAACACATTGAGGTGGTTTCGCCATGTGGTGAGGATGGAGAGTGAGACTGATGAGGAAAGTGTACAGTATGTGAGTGAGGTGGAGGGGGGGGGAGAGGGAAGGGGAAGCCAAGGATGATATGAAGGGACAGAGTGGAGAGGTATATGAGAGAGGGGAGTGTTAGCTGGGAGCAGGGCAGTGCATTGGTGGGGAACAGGGTGACATGGAGGCGATTTGTTTGTGGCCACCCCTTACGTGATTAAGGCATCTGGCAATGGTTATATAGATAGACCATTAACAATATACTTCTCCCTTTTCTTCCTGTTGCTTTTTATTACTCTTCACTTCAGGTGGCTCTCCACTGTGTGACAGGTCTAACAGCTTTCTGTAACCCAAAAAGCTATTTGACAACACTGGGTGGTAACCACATAACCAAGTCACAGGGTGATGCAGAGCTTACTTCAGTGCCCCTGTTAAAAGGGTGGAGATGCAAACACGGCATCCACCCAGAAACCAAGCCTTCATATTTTTCCCTGTGCTTCACCATGGCAAAGCACTGTCAACCACAAGGGAACATCAGTTCACCACATGGAATGGCCCTGCAGGGGTGGTTGTTTACTTGTGGTTGATGGGTTTGCTCAGCCAGACTGACTGGGGTTGATCAACAACAACAATGATGCATGGGGGGGGAGGGGGGAAGGATGATCCATAACCTTCTCTAACACTCTTTCTATTGAGATAACATATTATAGTTAAAATGATGGAATCTCATAGTATTAACAAATCTGTAATGTACTTCTGACTTCAAACCAACACAACTAGACTGCACACAATTTGCTTAACTCAAGTGGTTCTGTACATGTGAACTGAAACCACATTCCTGGTTAGTGCATTTTATCTATCTATCTATCTATTGACAGACGCCTCAATCCCGCATGGGGTGGCCATAAACAAATTGCCTCCATGTTGCTCTGTCCCCCGCCATTTCACTACCCCGCTCCCAACTCACACCCCCTTCTCTCATGTACCTCTCCACTCCATCCCTCCATCTCATCCTCGGCCTCCCCCTCCCTCTCGCCCCCTCCGCCTCTATCACATACACTCTCCTTGTCAGTCTTTCACTCCCCATCCTTTCCACATGCCCAAACCACCTTAACGTGTTTCTCCTAAAGCTTCCTATCATGTCCACATCCACACCACAATGCACCTTCATTTCCTCATTTGTTAGTCTGTCTCTCCATGTGATTCCACATGCTCCTCTCAAATAACTCATTTCCACTGCTCTCACCCTTGACTTCTGTCCCTCCAACAGGGTCCAAGCTTCACTTCCATATGTTACAGTTGGTATCACAATACTGTCATGTAACAACTTTTTCACTTCCATGCTCACTTCCCGTTTCTTATCACTGCTTTCAACAAACCAGCAATCTTCCTTCCCTGCTGCACCCTCTCAAGCACTTCACCCTCCAGACTTCCATCCTTACTCATCACACTACCCAAGTACTTAAATGCACTCACAATCTCCATATCCTCCCCATCCAATCTCACTGTACATTCACTGGCTTCACTGCTCTCGAAGACCATCATTTTACGCTTCCCTACATTCACCTTTAGATTCCATTTCTAACACACTCTCCCAAACTCATCTACCAAGCCTTGCAGCTCCCCTTCATCTTCACTCAACAACACAGTATCATCTGCAAACAACAGTACAAGGAGTTTCCAAACACTGCCCTCTCTCACTAGGGCCGCTCCAACATCCATTGCCCGACCTTGTATCTCTTTTATAACCCCATCCATGTACAGACTGAACAACCATGGAGACATGACACATCCTTGTTTCAATCCAACCTTCAAATGGAAAGATTCACTCAGTTTGCCATCCACAAGCACTGCAGCCTTAGCACCCTCATACATACTCTTCACTGCCTTCAACAACATCCCATCCACTGCCATGGCCTTCCTTAGGGAATCGGGGCTGTTCGCCCAGACTGCCTAGGGAACAACTACTACTACTATTACTTCCCATCCACTCCATATATTCTTAATACTTTCCACAATCCTTGTCTATCCACCCTGTCATTTGCCTTCTCCAAATCCATGAAGCCTGCATACAACTTCTTTCCCTTCTCTAGAATCTTTTCCACTAAAGATCTAAGAATAAATATCTGGTCTACACAACCTCTTCCCTTCCTAAAACCTCCCTGTTCTTCTCCAACTAATTCCTCTGTTATTTCCCTAATTCTGTCAATAAGTATCCTACCATATACTTTTCCTATTACACTAAGAAAGCAAATGCCCCTATGATTACCACACACTTCTTTTCCCCCTTTTCCTTTGTACAGAGGAGTAATTATACTTGACTTCCAATCCTTCGGGACTCTACCTTCCACCCAGGCCAATCTGCACACCTTCCACATCCATTCTATTACTATCTCTCCCCCATGCTTCAGCATTTCACCACACTCCGTCAATTCCTGGGGCTTTCCCCATTTTAACTTTCTTCACTGCTTCCACCACTTCCATCCTACTGATTTCTTCCTCTCTTCTCACAACCCTCCTTCTCCCCGCCATTCCCCAACCACTTATACTTGCATTACTTTCATTCTCTATGTTCAACAATTCGTAAAAGTGTTCTATCCATCTGTTCACTTTTCTCCTTCTTCACTAGTAATCTACCATTTTTATCATTCACATCCCCACTAACTTCATTGGCACCCTGTCTAGCTCTCTTTACCTCTTTCCAGAACATTTTCTTACATTCCCTCCACTTTGCACTCAAATTCTTTCCAAATTCCTCATCCACTCTCTTCTTACTCTCTCTTACCAGTCTTTTCACCTCTCTCCTCCTCTCTACATATAACTCTTTCGTCCGTCTCTCAGCTTCTTCGATGCCCCTGTTCCTCATCCACTCATTATATGCTTTCTTCTTTTGTGCCACAGCCTCTCTCACCTCTTCCGTCCACCATGCTGTTCCCTGAACCCCCTTTCGTCTTCTCTTCACCCCACACACCACCTTACATGCTGCACAGATTTCTTCTGTGAATATCTTGCACACACTTTCCATGTCCCCCATCTGCTCCAATCTATATTTACCCAATCGCTCCCCCACTTCTCTTTTATATTCAGCCTTTATTCCATCCTCAGTGCATTCTACTGTAGTTTTTTTTCCTTCCTTGTTTTTTTCTGTTCAGTGTTGCAGTCATATACAGTAGGTCTGGTTGGCCATTTAAGTAAAAGTGGTAAAGAGTCACAACAGTCACTGTAGTATATATGCAGTTATTCATGGCAACTATGTTATCTAGTGCCATTTATGAGTTTGCCACCAGCTATCACTGTGATTCTTTACTAAACTGGAATATTTTGAACTGGTTCTCCACTTCAAAGGAAGAATGTGGTGGCTCAGTATATTGCTCTAATAGTAGATTCAAACAATGGCTACCCTTGGTCCAAAATGTCAGTCTATAAAATAAAGAACTCCTTTTAGAATGGTGGCTACATCTCTTATTCCATAAATAGCCTTCCCCTTTAATGTATTTGGAACAAACACCCATTTTTCCTACAACAACAGCTAACGGCCACCGGCAGAAGGAATGTTACAGACATCTATGAAAGGAGAAGCACAGAAAAGATCAACATTTATCTAAAATAATGCTAAGATTCATAATGGTGCAATCAATATACAATATACCTCAAGCATTGGAGGGTCATCATTGAACTCATCTGTGAGAGAGTCTGCATCGGAGTCAAGAACATCTGGAGCTGCATCTGAGTCAGAGAGAGCCAGATCATTGTGTTCAATCAGCCACACAACCAGTGCCTCTGGACTTGGACCCACATCACTGCCCTGACCACCTGTGGGATCACAAAACAAAGTAATCCCACAACCTCAGCAAATTATCTCACAGCACAACTTCCTACTCTCATCTTTTCTACATTACTTAAGTCTCCATTCATTCAACGGTTTTAGCCATATCCAATGTATATGTACAGTCACGTTCCCTAATTTGGACCCACCCCGAGCCAAGCCCAGAGCTGAGGGAGGCAGTAGCCAGGGCTCTTAAACGAAAGCATTTATTTATTAAGAGAAATAATATATTCAGGTCTTACCTTTTTTTATGCCCTATGTTTTCCAAAACCTACTGTCTAATACCAACCAGTATTGTCCTCTTCAGTAAATGATTGTTTCATAAGAGGTGAGGGTGGAAAGGAAAGCAGTAAGGTGGAGAATGAACACTGGATGAGAGAGGGAGGGTGGAGGGATTGAGGGGTGGAGGGGGGGGCTAGTAAACGCGTTCGTTTAAGAGCCGTGGCTACTGCCTCCCTCAGCTCTGGGTTTGGCTCGGGGTGGGTCTAAATTAGGGAGTGTGACTGTACCAGTGCTGTAAAGTTTCAAAACCTTGAATTTCATAGCCATTTCATATACAGTACTGTTCATATTACCTAATGCCATTATAAGACATCCAACTCAGGACTCTAAGAATCTTTAACCATTATAAACTAAGCCACATTAAATATGATACCATCCATCCATCATCCAATCCTACATTGCCCCATGAGGAGCGTAGGAGCCCGGGGCTAAGCAAGTTGGTCCTGACATTTAAGATGAGAATGAAACTAAAACAAATAATCTAACTCAAAACAATCTAACTTAAAAGAGATCAGTATTAAGCTCAACAATTTGGTAACTATTTTACATCTTTCAACTGAACTGATGAATTTCTCATCACTCATGGGTTTCAGTCACTCAAAACACTGCATGTGTAAAAATTTATCATCAAAATTTAAGCAAAATATTTGGTCTTCAAAGCTTCATCAACAAGTGAAAAATTGTAAAAATCATCACCATTACCTTGACCTTCTTCCCGTTTAAGGATGACATGAGGAAATTAGCATTCAGCCACACTTGGCACTGAAATATGCCCAATTGTTTTATCATCATTACAATTCAATTTCCCATTTTCATGACAAAACTTCTTACCTAATGTCTTAATAGCATACTCCACACTTTTCCTTGAAAATCCCATTTCCATTAACTGGCGGACCATAGGTGTGGGTGATGCTGCTCTGGTGCGTTTGTCCTTGCCAGACTGAGGTCGGGGGCGTGAAGGCCGAGAATGGGCATGAGCAGCCGGGGAGGGTGGACCAGGGAGGGAATGGTCACTGTGCGGGGTGCTGGCATCGTCATTGGAACCCGGAGTAGTGGGGGATGGGTGGGATGCCTCCTCCGTAAGTTTCTCACACAATGCCAAAGCTGCTGCCTGTGGAAAACAATAATTACTCTACCTATTATCCAAAATTACCACAATTTTAATCCTGTGACACAAATGCTAATGCAACCTTATTTTCTGCTCACCTGAAAAACACTCTGGGACTACAGTATTCTGGGTACAGTCATTATTTTTCTCCTCAAAAGGAAAATGCTTACTTATACATTAGTTAATGACCCTGGTTTTTAAGAAAATCAATTTCTTTTATTACTTTTAAATGGCAACACACAGATTATCACATGCCAGCTTTGTTCACATAATGCCACTCTTCATGTTGCACAAACCCTGGCAGTATCTCTATTCAATCCCCTAATCCTGAGGGAATTTATCTGGACCTTATCCTAAGTCTTCTCAGATCTACCTCTTGGCACTGTAGACTCCACACTCATACCCCTAGATCTTTTCACACAATTTTCATCATTCATTCTCTCCACATATCTAAACCCTCTCAGTATTTCCTTACACATCACATTCCATTCTTAGCCAACCTCCTGGCTGCTCAATCGCATTTCAACTGCCAGCAGTTTTGCCTTTCAGGGGAGCACAGCTAAACTATCTATCCATCCCCATTTCTGTATACTCAGATACAAGGATGTCACCTTCCTGTAACCCCTAAACCGTGGGGTTGTGTGAGGCAGTCCTGGCACTTCCAGCCAGGGGCAATTCGCGCTTTGACTTATTTTTATAAAATATAGACCCAAACTAGCATGAATGATATAAATAGCACTCAGGACTCTCCTGCATTTTTTCATATATATTTATATTTATATTTTGAAGGCCCCAGCTAATTAAAAAGAAAACAGAGGCACCCAACTGATGGCACAAGGCTCGAGCCATTGCCACCGAGCGTCACGAAAGTGACGGCCCACAGTTAAGTGGTTAATGCCCAAGTTTTACTAATGGAAAGTAATACACTTCTCTCATATGCAGCATATACCTGGTAATTTTCCCTTGGTGTGAAGGAAAATTTCCTGAGTAACAATTCAAAATGTATTTCCAGTTTACTCTTAACCCTAGCAGTGGAGCTAGGTTCAGCTATCCCAACCCCATCCCACACCCCTACAGTTATCATGTCACCCTATTAACTGAATTTCTCTACAGTCCAAGACACATCCACTGAGTCTTTCTTTTTATGTCGAACTCAACATTTACCATGTTTAACTCTAAACACAGCACACTGAAGCTCTTCACATCCTGCAACCTACCTCTGACGCCACTACAATTCTTCACAAATATCACAAAAAACTGGATTACTTTCATCACTCTTCCATCCATCCATCCATTATCCAATCCTACATTGCCCCATGAGGAGCATAGGAGCCTGGGGCTAGGCAAGTTGGTCCTGACATTTAAGATGAGAGTGACCAGCCTCACTCATCCCTGAGTGGTATTACGTGAGCAATAAACCCCAACCACCCCTTGGATATAAACCTTCACTGGCTCAATCTGACTGGAGTTCTGTAATTACCCACTAAACCACCAGGCGCCAAAATTAGGTTTTAAGGTTACCACCCAGCATAATAAATTATTTCCTGGTGTACAGGAAACCATTTGGCTTGTCACTCAATGTAAAGTCACCCATAGGCAGAAGGGAGAGGAAAGAATGAAGGAAAGAAAGACAGAAGACGGAGTGTAAAGTCACACGTAGGCAGAAGACAATCCACAACACATAACCATAGACCTTCTGCTACCAGTGCCAAAATCCACTTGAGTAATATTTCATTTGAAAGACATGAAGATAAAAAAATAAATAAATAAGCAAACTATAGTTCCTTCACCTTAAGTTGGCTCATATTAATTTCTCCTTTTGCAGATTACTTCAGATCAGTAGTAGAAAAACACAGTACTATGGCTCTACATCTTTTCCATAGCATCATTTCTTGACTAGCATCATTTTCTAGTGCTAATTCACTGTTACAACTCAACACTGAAGTTGGACAGATGGCAATTTAAGGCCAAGTTAAAGTAAAATCAGTATCATGTACAGTAATGCCCACCTCCAGCTGCTCTCTGGTATATGATGCTCTCAATGGTGATGGAGGGGTTGATGCTGTGATGAGCCGCTGAATCAACAGGATCTGAAGAACCAATAATCCATGAAACCAAGACCTCTGGATGAAGATAAACTAGTAACTTTACACTTTACAGAGAGATGTAAAGTTTCTGTGTATTGCTATAACTCAGCTGCCTTCAACAGAACTATCATGGAGAAAAGTAAATGCAAATTTTGGCATGCCGGTACATGACAGTACTGTATCACCATTTATGAGATGCAGCAGTTGAAAGCTGTCTACCAGAGTTTGGAACATGCATTTAAGCCATATGGGTAGGTGATCAACCAATGTCCCTGGTGGCACAGTTCTCTTAGATCAGAGGACAGCATGCAATACCATGCCAAAGTTCAAATCCAAGAGGCAAATGAAGGCCTTTTTATCATCTAAACATTGCCAGGGATGTAGAGTAGTCCCCTATGACTTAAATTATTCACACTAAAGTGGCTTAACCTTAGGCCCTCCTACACCCCTGGCTCCCCAGAGACAGTGACAGACTGTGTTTCTACCATTATCTAAATCTCTTGGTGGAAGAATTAAGTAACTATCAAGTCATTTGGAATATACTGCAAAGAGCTTTTGGAAATACCCCTTCTACCATTTAAAATTCTGATAATATCAAAACAGTACCTACAATAAAATATAAGTATATTCAAGCGCCGCAGCTCTGCCAATTAAAAATATTAGATATACAGTATACAGGTATGGGTATTGAAATGCACTGGCAAGAACAATGACCTCAGGAGTATGTGGTGTGTCATCCGGTGCAGAGTCCAGGTTTGTGGTGGAGGTAGAAGTGTCTGTGGTGGACTGCAACAGCACCAGTCTCAGCAGGGACTGGTGCATCAGCAGGGAACGGCACGCATTCATCACCAACATCCGCATCTGCCACAAAAAAGTACAAGCAATTCCCAGGAATAAGTAAAAGTATGGAGTGTCCTAAAATGTCACAACCTTTTACATACAATTACTACTATGAACTGATGGATACTGGGAAAACAATGTCACAGATAACAAAAAAAACTTTAACTATTTTTCCTTAACTCAGGATCTGGCAGCAAATCAGCATTTCAGTTAGGATAACTCTAGTGATGATGATAATAACAGTATATGAAAAAAAAAAATAATAATAAAAATAATAATAATCAGGGATTTGGCACCCTTTTTTAACATGACAGCATCCAGATTAACTCTATCGGATACGTTTATGTGAAGCTGCAGAACGTGATGAATGTTTTTGGTGTATCAGATAGAGCTTAGATTCCGGGGGCTTGAATGATGAATGAATGGAAGCGTGGCCCATTGGACTGGGCAAACTTGGGTTGTCTGGATGTTGCTACTCCTCACCCTGCCCTAGGGTGGGAAAGGAGGTCCGGATGATGATGAAGATGATGATGATGATGATGATGATGATGATGATGATGATGATGATGATGATGATAATAATCCATCCATCCATCCATTATCCAATCCTATGTCGTCCCACAGAGAAGCGTAGGAGCCCAGGGCTAGGCAAGTTGGTCCTGACATTTAAGATGAGAGTGACCAGCCTCACTCATCCCTGAGTGGCATTACATGAGCAATAAACCCCAACCACCCCTTGGATATAAATCTTCACTGGCTCAATCCGATTCGAGCACCGTAATTACCCAATAAACTACCAGGCGCCAAAAGTTGGTTGTATGGTTACCACCCAGCATAATAAATAGTTTCCTGGTGTACAGGAAACCATTTGGCTTGTCACTCAGTGTAGAGTCACCCACAGGCAGAAGGACAAGGAAAGAATGAAGGAAAGAAAGACAGAAGAGGGAGTGTAAAGTCATCCGTGGGCAGAAGTACAAGGAAAGAATGAAGGAAAGAATTACAGAAGAGGAATGAAGGAAAGAACGATGAGGAGAGGAAAGGGCAGACACCCGAGAGCAGCAATACATTGAGTGAATGGATGGTGAGTGCCCCCACCTACCACAAATAATAATTAATAGTAATAATGATGATAATAATAATAATAATAATAATCATCATCATCATCCAATCCTATGCTGCTGTCACGAATTTTCTACATCGTGAAATTATGTATTGTAAATCGTGACATCGAGTGATTTGTAGGAACAATGAATAGTTCTGAAGTCCGTGAGAATTCGCCATTCTCTTAACCATTCACTCGTGTACTTGTATTTGCATCAAATTTTCAAAACTTTTGTCATTCTTTCGTGAGTGACTGTCTTTATGTACAGACAGTGCATTCCTCTGAGCGATAGTTTCTGAATTGTCGTTTCTGCCTCCCTGGCCGTTAGGTGGCCACGCCCTTTTCACACGATGCCTCTGTTTAGATCAAGCATCGACAGTTGTCCAAGTGACAGTCTCAGAGTGTGGATGTGCTGTGCGCAAAGCCCGAGCGGGTCTCTTTTCTTAGCGATCTCAGAAGTCTCGGATGTATCGGCGTGAATTCCCGAAGCTCCCACCAGCCTGGTGATCAACAGTATTAGCGGTGGTCTTATTACTGATTAGTATTTCTTTTGTTTTTCCTAGGTTTAAGGTTCTTTAGTTATTTAGCTATTTGTCTGAGTGCTTGAGTGAGTGCATTTCCCTTTCTTTGATTTTGAATTGATTCATGTAACGTAAATTTATTTTCTTGTAATTAAAAAATTTACAGTTCGTTTTCTTGAGCTTTGTTAAATGTAACAGTCGTGTTTGATTTCCCCACAAATTTAGTACACTTTTGCTACTGCAAGTTAGCACAACTCCTTATATTAATCACGACTGGTACTTAGGCCAGCTCTTGGTATTAATTCTTAAATCCGCTGTGCCAGCTAGGAGTTTGGCTCAGCCAAGATCCTGTTTATTACTATTATTATTATTTTTTGAATGTTAAGGGGAGAAACTAACTTCCTCAGAGGCCAACAGTACAGTAATACAGCATTCTTGAGCATTTAGACTCTGCTGTGTACTGTTGAGAAAGTTTATAAATTCTCAACTCTAGAGAATTGGCGAAGTAAGCCAGCAAAAAAGTGTAATCGCTACTTGATTTCACGAGTCGATTCTATTGTGATAATCGACTCGATAGTTATTCCTAGTGCCCATAGACACACATATTTCATTTTCCCCTTGACAGCTGCCCCAGGAGGAGTATAGGAGCTGGGGGCTAGGCAAGATGGTCCTGACATTTACAATGAGAGTGATCAGACTTACTCATCCCTGAGTGACATTATGTGAGCAATAAACCCCAACCACCCCTTGGATATAAACTTAGACAGGATCAGTCCAATTGGAACACCATCACCAGGTGCCATTATTTGGTTATATGGTTACCACCCAATGTAGTAAATGGTTTCCTGGTGTACAAGAAACCAATGGTTTGTCATTCAGTGTAGAGTCACCCATATGCAGAAAGAAGAGGAAAGAGTGAAGGAAAGACAGAAGAGGGAGTGTAAAGTCACCAAAATAATCCTAATAATAATAATAATAATAATAAGCTGATCTTCTGTTTCTCAGAAGAAGCAGTTCTTCCCAAGGGATTCACTAGCACCTGAGACATGTTTGCCCCTTTACAGAATAGGTTTTGACCTATTAGGTGAAGCCAGGATTCCAGGAACTTGAATGATAAGTGAATGGGAATGTAGGCCATTCAGTTGGGCATACTCTGGTAGGTATCAAATTCTATAAAGTTCTTGCTGGTTCTCTGGGTCCTACCTTACCCCACCCTAGAATGGAAAAGGAGGTCTGGATGATGATGATGATAATGTAACATTATTCATGTACAGGTACAATACAAACTTTATCTGCAAAACTGGAAACAACTAACAAAGTATTACCTATCCATCTGTTTATCCATGGTGACTGTACTGTACAGTAGGCGCAGAAAGTGTTGATGCCATCTTAAAAAAAGAAAACATTCTTGTGGTTAGCAAGGAGAAACAAATAAATTAACACTCACCATTGAATTTAGTATTTACTGGCATTCCTCTTCACCTTTATTATCTTCTTAAGGCGTCTGGGGAGACTGATGGCATAGTTTTGCAGAACAGACGGACTAAAACTGCTCCATAGCTGCTTGACTGCAGCCTCAAGTTTAGGCAAAGATGATGTGTCCATACTACGCTGCTGCCGCTTCATGTGCGCCCATAAATTCTCAATGGGATTGATATCTGGGCTGTTTCCGGGCCAATCTCGAATAAAGGGAACCTCACAGTCTGTTAGCCACTGTTTCACTGACTTTGCAACATGTGCAGGGGCAGAATCTTGCATAAATACTCTTGCCTTGGTTTTATCAAAAGAGTCACTTAAAACATCACATAATAGCTCCAAATAATTGTTCTGGTTCACTTTTTCATTTGCAGGTAGAATTACCAACTCACCAACACCATAATATGTAAAGCAGCCCCAAGCCATAAGTGAGGCTGGGTATTTAACAAACCTGGAAGTGTACTTAGGATCCAGGGGGTCACTGCCAGGTTTGCGGTACACTCGTGATGAAGGGGTACCAGTGACAGTAAATGTTGACTCATCACTCCAAAGCACAGTTTTCCATTGCTCCTCACTCCAGGCAAGAGATTTCTTACAAAAATTTACTCTCTTTTTCTTCTGAAGTGCAGTTAGCAGTGGTTTTTTACGAGCACAAAAACTCCTGTAGCCCAGATCGTCATGCAACAGCTGCTGCACACTTCTGACAGACACATCTGCCAGCAACTGTGGGTTCTTTTCTTTTAAATCCCATGCTGTTAGCCTTGGATCCTTGCTAACTTGCCTTGAGATCAGCTGACGGGTCCTGAAGGTTGTCTTACGAGGTCTCCCAGGCTTGGGAAGTGGAGTGGGAGGAATGGCCTCCCCACTGTCCTTGAACCGCTTCACCAGTCTCTGCACTGTCCTCAGTCTAACACCTGCTTGATTGGCAATAAATGGGAGTTTGTGGCCAGCTTTGTATAAAGTAATCACTTCCACACGTCTGTCCTTGCTTGTGGTTACTTTAGTCATGATGAGAATGTGGTAGGTAACCAAATAACTGTGTTATTTGAGTCAAAACATGCCCTCGTGGTGCATCACACACAGAGACAATCCTCCTCCTGTGGCTGCCCAAACATTACTGAGCCTGCTCCTGTGGTGCCAAACCTATCAAGCAGGGTTGCCAGCTCCCGTTGAAAAAGCGTCAGCTCATTTCGCATCACAGGGGAGGGTAGTATTGACCCTACTTCACTTAACGCGAAAAAGAATGACGTCGGCCCTTTAGCGTTAATACTTTCCGCGCCTACTGTATAAGGGACTCTAACATTTCTAAACCTTCCTTTCACCATATACCATTGCCTGCTGTTACTCCATGTCTGCCTGCACCACTCCACTACATATATTTACCTCATCCTCAATCTTCCTCTGCTCCAGTCCCATCCACTCTGCTTTTTTGCACAATCCACATTGCATGTATAATTTGCTTTATAGTGATTCCTTTTATGCTCACTTTTCTACAGCCCATCTTTAGCAAAAACTGAGGAATTACTATACATCTTCCTGTTAGCTTTTTTTCTATAATTCCTTGTTAAATATTGGTGATGTGCATGGCCACAGCCAAAAGTGCCCCCTCCTTTCTAACAAAATAAGGTGAATGAGATGGTAGTCAATTTGTCATTTATTCATATCTTTTTTTATTCATTAGGTATTAATGATTGCTTCTTGGGTTGCTTACTTTATTATTTAATACTATATGCAATTTTCATTAATCTAGACACTACTATTAAGCTTTACAAACAGCTGTATCTGAAGAATAATGATGACTAAAATTTAGGTACCCTCAAGGGAAAATCTTGCACCCTTGGTGATGTGTTCCAAAACATAACAATTTCTGTACAAATGGAGCAGTAAACTGGAGAAATTATTACATAATATTTACAGGTATCAATGGAGCTTAATAGGCACTCTTTCCATATTTCACTACAATTTAACAGAAAAATATAACATAAAAAAAGGCAACATATAATGAGGACCTGTTGTACTTACCAATACTTCTCTGCTCCTTCTTTTGTATTTTCTGCATTCATCATCATCATGATGCAGATATCTTTTGCCATCTAAGCATGGGGTGAGGTAGGGTCCTTTATTTCGCACTACAGTATTGTAGTGTGTATTTCATTACCTCTTTCTCTAACTCCACTTTCTCATTGCTCACTCCAACTTCTATCTATCTATCTATCTATTGCCAGACGCCTCAATCCCGAACGGGGTGGCCACACACAAATCGCCTCCATGTCACTCTGTCCCCTGCCATTTCACTACCACGCTCCCAACTCACACCCCCCTCTCTCATATAATAATAATAATAATAATAATAATAAGCTGATCTTCCTCCAACTTGTTCTCTCTAAAAAATTCATTTACCTGTACATCTTCTGCTCTGTTTACTTACTTCTGTCATACTTATACCTTTCCAATACTTCTCTCATTCCTTTTTCAAATTTTCTATCAGTTTCAGATAACTGTTAAATGTTTATTACTATTCTTGACAAAATGTGATGCTTTTTTTTTTCTTTTTAGTGTGACTATATATTTACAGTAAGACCTCACTATAACGGACTAATTGGGGCTCAGGCCAGTCCGAAATATGCAAAATTCCGATAAAAGCGACATCCGGACTTACCCCTGCTAATCCGGACTTTTTCCGATATATCAGACATTAGTCCAGATTGCATCAGTGGTTTTCACCACCATTGCAGTATTGTACTGTGTTATACCTTCACTACATTAATCAAATGGTATAATAATAATGTACTGTGCACTGAAAAACATGTCTTTTACTTGTCTTATTGTGGTGAACATAGCTGAAGTTGTCAGGCAGTCCGGACTGCTTTCTGGCTTTGTCGGACTTTTTCCGATATATAGGAGTTTAGTCCGGTAGCTCCTCGAGTCTGATAAAAGTGAATTCCGGTCTACTGAAGTCCGTTATATCAAGGTTTTACTATATATTGTAATAAACTAAGCTTGGGGAATTACTTAACAAGGTCCAATAATAACCATAGTTATATGTCATTCAAAAATCTCCCTATTTATGGTTTGCATGCACACTACTATAAATACAGTACTCATTTGATTTCTAAATTAACCCGGCCAGTCCCGACCGTTTTTCTACCCAGCCTACCCCCAGATCTCGACCGATTTTCTACTTCTTGTTTTTTGGCTGAAACCTTCGCTTTTGGTGACAAACATCGAAAATTCATAGAGAAATCGCGATCGTGAGGTAAAAAATGTTGATACAGGTGTCACTCACCCTTACATTTTCCTTCTTTTTCAGGGTACAGAACTTCCTCCAATTTTGCGAGAATATGGTCGACAAAAACCCTTGCAAAATCAAAATTCGCAAAATTCAAACAATTAAATATATGAAATAAAGGCAAATTGGTCGACATCACCCCAAGGTAAGCACTTTTTCCCACTCTTTCTCTCGACTCTACCTCTTAATTTTACGATGATAAATGAAACAAACACGAACTGATATACTGTACAGTGATATTAATGAGAAAACATCACAGCTAAGAAACATTAAAAAAAAAAAAAAATGCATTTACACTGATGTGAAGACTGGCGTGGTGTACGGGACTGGTGGTGGGGCGAGGCTTGGCTAATGTGGCCCCGTGGGGCCTAAGTCATCACTATCACTGTCGACAGATATTTCCACATCTTGCTGTGTTTTTTCTGCCTCTCTCATGAATCCCTCGAAGTCAGAATCGTCACTGGGGTCGTCAGAATGAAAAAGGTTAGGGATGCTAGGCTCACTGGCTGCTTGGGGAGGGGTGGCAGGACGGCTGGTCGATGGGGCAGGGTCTCTTGGGGTTCTCATGAATTTTGTGATTACAGACTGCTAGCTCTTGTTAACCCCATCTCTGTGTAGGTCAGCATAAAAACGAAGGGCCCTGTCAACACCGTGGCATGCTTCCTGAGCCCAAATTGATCACATTCGTTGTTAACGATGGTTTCTTTCAGCTGGTCAATGACGGCGAGAATATTCGCCAGGATATGCATCGTTAATTCTCGGCCGCTTCGCTTTTATGCTGACCTCCACAGAGATGGGGTTAACAAGAGGAAGCAGTCTCTAATCACAAAATTCAAGAGAGCCCCAAGAGACCCTGCCCCATCGACCAGCCATCCTGCCACCCCTCCCCAAGCAGCCAGCGATCCAAGCATCCCTAACCTTTTTCATTCTGATGACCCCAGTGACGATTCTGACTTCGAGGGATTCATGAGAGAGGCAGAAAAAACACAGCAAGATGTGGAAATATCTGCCGAAATTGTGAGGGTCAGTGACCTTGGTTGGAAACAGGTGCAAACACACGAGGCAGGGCGGCAGACCACTGAACTAGGAGGCTCAGTACGCCCAATGAACCATGACGTCAATACTTGGGGTGGCAAAGTAGTGCGGGAAGACGACTCTCCCACCACTCGACCTCGCACAGTGCGTGATCACTCGCAAAGTTCATAAATGTTAAAAAATACATGACTTTTGGAACTACCTCGCAAAATTGGTGAATCGCAAAGTTAAAATTCGCAAAGTTGAAGGATGTACTGTACCTGGCTAAAGAAATCGAACTCTGGAAGGGGTAACTAATTCAAGCCACTTTAAATTACGTATTTATTTTACTTATTTGGTACGAATTTATGTGTAGTGCAAGTCTATGATGGTTTTCACACAATAATATAGGCATTTATGAGCATTGTACACTCACCCAAAACCCCAGTATATGGCAGCATCCTTTACGAAATTACCACCTCATCACTTCTGTTTGTTTCTACCTCTAACTTCTTTCTTTCTTTGTCCTCCACCTCAGAAATCAATTTCACCATGAATTTCGTCATTGGAGAGACCATGGGGCAACATACTTTTACTGCCCAGGTTGCTGCTAACAGGTGAATTGCCCAGTGTGGGGGGGGAGAGGGGGGTAGGTGGGGCCAGGCAGTATCCCCACTTGACAGCAGGTAGAGGAAGGTCTCCCACATATGCCTACCAAAAATCATCCACAAATGTTGAAAAATGTGCACACAATGGCCCTTGCAATTAAGTGACGTACGATGAACGTCGTTGGGTCTGTCTGCGGAAAAAAATGGCGACGTGCATCATACATCGATGGGACTCGGCGGGTTAAGCTGTGCATGATGTAGGCATACCTGCTGTATCCTGAGTAGTGTTGGTGACAGTGTGATAGGGCTGGCCATGTGGAAGCTCCTTGAGTAATCTCCAGCCACTGCCACCAAGGACACCCACACCTGCACACATGCTGTCGTCACACTCAGCCGATCTTTGGGCAGAAGACAGCTGCCATAATATGCATTGCTGTATGACACATATCCATCAGTACAAGTTTATGAAAATCACTTTAAAATCAAGTCCATATTCACCAGCCTAAAAATGAGACAGTATCTTGCTGCATACTGAAATTTAACCCTACTTCATTCAACAGATCATACTTTCCATTAGGAAAGGATTCTTAATAAAAGACCCATTATCAACATCCTGACCTCGTTTCCCACTTAAGGAATGGGTAAGATAAGATCCAAAAACAGGAAAGATAAAATATGAAAGTGAGAAAACTATCAACAGGATGCCCTGTGAAATGAGCACAACACTTGTTCACACATCATTCGAACCCTTGGAATCCTGGCTCCACCTTACAAACCTTACTATTTGCACATTTTTAAAAATTAACAGATCCCCTTCATACACACCTGTCATACAGTCAATCCATCAACTGCCAGATGTCACTCCCAAACCCATGTCACGTGCTCCTTCTGTACATATTTCGTCTAATCAACTCATATCATGTTGATTCCCTAGTCTCATTAACTCTCATAAAATGCTTTCTTACAAACTCATTTGCCATATCCATTAACCTTCTTCTTTGCCTATCATGCCACTTTCTACCATCATCTCACTCACAAATATATAGGCTAGTTTTGGGTAGTCTACTTTCCACATCAATATTCCTGGCATTCCACAAAATCTGCAACGTACTCTATCTAACACATTCTCAAGATTCAGAAATTATAGAAAAAACCTTCTATAAGTTCATTCTGAAAGCCTTCCACTATGCTCCTTTCTATCATCAAGTCATTACAGGGTGGGAGAGATTGGGGGAGAAGTAATGTAACTGTCAATAACTCAAAATCAAACTCACCAATAGCAAAGCGTTTGGTTGGCGATGGTATAAGTGAGGTAAGGCTGAGTCTGAGTAGGGCACCTCCCTCATGTGGCTGGACATAAACCTTGTGCTGACCAATGCGAGCAATGGTGCCTGGTAAAGGGAAACACATTATACAGCAATCTTTCCACTATCCAATGTCAAAGAGCCAAAGGCATGACCGGAAAGTGGTCTTGTCTGGATAGTGGCACTGAAGCTCCAGCACTGGTCATTCATGACCCTAAACTAACCTAACCTAAATCAGAAAACCACCTACCTACCTCCCTACCGGACATGCATAGCACTTATTTAAGTCCTCTTTCACATAAATAATGCACACAAAGCATAAAATTAATTGAATTTTAACCAAAAAATGATGATTTAGAGGTGAGTAAGGCATAGGTGCTCACAACTTGCCAGCAAGTGTAAGTAAGTATCAGACATGGAAATCACTATGAAAATCACCCTTTCTCACATAGTATGCATTAAATAATGAACACAAAGCATGAAATCAATGAATTTTAGCCCAAAAATGATGAATTTGAGGTAAGTAAGGCATAGGTGTTCACGAGATAGCAGCTTAGTTTAAGTAAGTACCGGACGTGGCAATCACTATGAAATTCATCATTTCTCACATCTTATGCACTAAAATATGGGATACAAAGCATCAAATAAATAAACTGTTACCAGAAAAAGAGTTAGGTATGGCAAAGGTGTTCACTGTTCACCAACAGCACCGGTCATTCTTGACCCTAACCTAACCTAACCTAAATCAGGAAACCACCTACCTACCTCCAAAAATGATGAATTTGAGGTAAGTAAGCCATAGGTGTTCACGAGCTGGCAGCTTAGTGCAAGTAAGTATCGGACGTAACAATCACTACGAAAATCATCATTTCTCACATCTTATGCACTAAAATATAGGATACAAAACATCAAATAAATAAATTGTTACCAGAAAAATGATGATTCAGAGTTTGGTATGGCAAAGGTGTTCACTGTTCACCAACAGCACCGGTCAATCTTGATCCTAACCTAACCTAACCTAACCTAAATCAGAAAATCACCTACCTACCTCCCTACCGGACATGCATAGCACTTATTTAAGACCCCAATCACATAAATAATGGACACAAAGCATGAATTAATCGAATTTTAACAAAAAAATGATGAACTTGAGGCATGTAAGGCATAGGTGTTCATGAGTTGGCAGCTTTGTGTAAGTAACGGACGTGGCAATCACTATGAAAATCATCATTTCTCACATCTTATGCACTAAAATTTAGAATACAAAGCATCAAATAAATAAACTGTAACCAGAAAATTATGATCTAGAGGTGAGTAGGGCAAAAATGTTCACCAGTTGACTAGATAGTGAATGTATGTAAAAGACATGGTAATCACTGAGAAAATCACCTCTTTCACAGCCTGTGCACTCATATATGGAACACAAAGCATGAAGTAAGTAGAATGTAACCAGAAAAATTATGATTTAGAGGTATGTAGGGCAAAAATGATCACCAGTTGACTAGATAGTGAACGTACGTAAGAGACATGGTAATCACTGAGAAAATCACCTCTCTCACAGCCTGTGCACTCAAATATAGGACACAAAGCATGAAGTAAATAAAATGTAACCAGAGAATGAAGATTTAGAAGTGATTATGGAAAAATATTTAGCAGTTGACAGTGTTACTTACATGTCCATGATGGTTAATGAATATTGCCCCCACCTCTAAGGTTTTTACAGTGGTCATTATTGCTCTTGAAGCATGTCCAGTAATCCAGTGTTTAACTACACTTACTCCTTAGCACTGTGAATTATGACTGTTTAAACAAGAACGAAAATACCGCAGACAATCTGACAACCGTCCACTCTTCACAGGGGTTGAGAGAAAGCTAACAGAAGGGGGCGAGCGCGGGAAATTCAAACTGACGGGGTAATTTTTTTTTTTTTTTTTTTTTTTTTCAATTTTTGGGTTTCGATCATCAGCCTACAATGTCCGAACAGTGAGGTAACCGGATAGTGGTTGCCCGGAAAGTAGAAAGATTACTGTATATCATTAGAAAGCATAAGGTATGTCACTGATAAGAAACAAAGATGGACAAAACTATATTAACTTCAAACATGGAAGGAAATATCTAAATTCCCCTCAAGTGAGGCAGAATACATCTACCTATCTACCTATTGCCAGACGCCTCAATCCCGCACGGGTTGGCCACGAACAAATCGCCTCCATGTCACTCTGTCCCCCGCCATTTCACTACCACGCTCCCAACTCACACCCTCCTCTCTCATATACCTCTCCACTCCATCCCTCCATCTCATCCTCGGTCTCCCCCTTCCTCTCGCCCCCTCCACCTCACTCACATACACTCTCCTCGTCAGTCTTTCACTCTCCATCCTTTCCACATGCCCAAACCACCTTAACGTGTTTCTCCTAACGCTTCCTATCACGTCCACAACCACACCACAACGCTCCTTCACTTCCTCATTTGTTAGTCTGTCTCTCCATGTGACTCCACATGCACCTCTCAAATAACTCATTTCCACTGCTCTCACTCTTGACTTCTGTCCCTCCAACAGGGTCCAAGCTTCACTTCCATATGTTACAGTTGGTATCACAATACTGTCATGTAACAACTTTTTCACTTCCATGCTCACCTCCCTGTTTCTTATCACTGCTTTCAACGAACCAGCAACCTTCCATCCCTGCTGCACCCTTTCGAGCACTTCACCCTCCAGACGTCCATCCTTACTCATCACACTACCCAAGTACTTAAATGCACTCACATTCTCCATATCCTTCCCATCCAATCTCACTGTACATTCACTGGCTTCACTTCTCTCAAAGACCATCACTTTACTCTTCCCTATGTTCACCTTTAGATTCCATTTCTTACACACTCTCCCAAACTCATCTACCAAGCCTTGCAGCTCCCTTTTGTCTTCGCTCAAGAACACAGTATCATCTGCAAACAACAGTACAGGGAGTTTCCAAACACTGCCCTCTCTCACTAGGGCTGCTCCAACATCCACTGACCGACCTTGTATCTCTTTTATAACCCCATCCATATACAGACTGAACAACCATGGAGACATGACACATCCTTGTTTCAATCCAACCTTCAAATGGAAAAATTCACTCAGTTTGCCATCCACACGCACTGCAGCCTTAGCACCCTCATACATACTCTTCACTGCCTTCAACAACTTCCCATCCACTCCATATATTCTTAATACCTTCCACAAACCTTGTCTATCCACCCTGTCATATGCTTTCTCCAGATCCATGAAGACTGCATACAATTTCTTGCCCTTCTCTAGAAACTTTTCCACTAAGGATCTAAGAATGAAAATCTGGTCTACACAACCTCTTCCCTTCCTAAAACCTCCTTGTTCTTCTCCAACTAATTCCTCTGTTATTTCCCTAACTCTGTCAATAAGCATCCTACCATATACTTTTCCTATTACACTGAGAAGGCAAATGCCCCTATGATTACCACACACTGCTTTTTCCCCATTTCCTTTGTAGAGAGGAATAATTATACATGACTTCCAATCCTCTGGGACTCTACCCTCCTCCCAAGCCAATCTGCACACCTTCCACATCCATTCTGTTACTATCTCTCCCCCATGCTTCAGCATTTCACCACACACTCCATCAATTCCTGGGGCTTTCCCCATTTTACCTTTCTTCACTGCTTCCACCACTTCCATCCTACTGATTTCTTCCTGTCTTCTCACAACCCTCCTTCTCCCTGCCATTCCCCAGCCACTTATACTTGCATTACTTTCATTCTCTATGTTCAACAGTTCATTAAAGTGTTCTCTCCATCTGTTTACTTTTTCTCTCCTCTCCACTAGTAATCTACCATTTTTATCTTTCACACCCCCACTGACTTCGTTGGCACCCTGTCTAGCTCTCTTTACCTCCTTCCAGAACACTTTCTTACATTCCCTCCACTTTGCACTCAAATTTCTTCCAAATTCCTCATCCACTCTCTTCTTACTCTTTCTTAATAATCTTTTCACCTCTCTCCTCCTCTCTACATATAACTCTCTTGTCCGTCTCTCAGCTTCTTCAACGCCAAATAAGGAAGGATGTACAGAACAATCATCATCATCACCATCATTATCATCATCATCTGGACTTCCTTTCCCATCTTTGGGCAGGGTGAGGAGTAGCATGTCCAGACAGCCAAAGTTTGCCTAATCCAATGGGCCACGCTTCCATTCACTCATCATTCAAGCCCCAGGAATCCTGGCTCTGTCTAATATGCCAAAAACATTCACCATCACTTTACTGTGTGCATGTACAGAACAAAAATTGTCACAAAACAGTACATCAAATTAAAGCAAACTTCTGATTATGGGCACAGGAGTTTACCATAATTCTAGAAAATGAGACAATTCTGGTTATGATGACATTCAGCAGGTACAACACTGATTTTTCATTTTTAACCCCATCAGGTTTCAGCCCCGGTCAGATTATGTCTGTCCTAGAATCAGCCGTTCTTGCGCTGACTTGCATCTTTGTGCTGCGATATTTTTCTTTGATCAGTCTGTGTAAATACATTTTTCACGATAGAATGCTGGTTTTGATGTCATTATAAAGCTGGATAATTGTACTTTATTGAAGTATGTTCAAAAAAGGAAAATGAAGAAATTAAAAAATCAAAATGATGAGTTGAAGTTACGCAAAAACCTAAAATTTTATACCTTGCCATTGCTGTAGTAAAATATTCGCTAAGAATAAAGTAATAAAGATACATAAATCTGGTTTGAGCCAAGCAAAACTACGATAAATTACCTTTACGATGATATATAGTTTATGGCTATTTATGCATGTTACTGTGCAGTAAAGGGAAAGAAAAAAGATGCACAATTTTGTATGATTCTCAGACGCATATTCGCTTAATAATCTCTTCCTTTGATCGGTCTGAGTAAATATACTTTTCATGATGGAATGCTGGTTTTGAGGTCATTTTAAAGCTGAATAGTTGTACTTTATCAAAGTATGTTCAAAAAATGAAAACAAAGAAATGAAAAAGTCAAAATGACGAGTTGAAGTTATGACGCTTAATGCGATTTATGATGAATATACAGTATTACAAAAGTATCTCTCATCTTAAATGTCAGGACCAGCTCGCCTACCCCAGACTCCTCCACTCTTCTTGGGGCAACATAGGACTGGATGATGGATGGAGCTTAAATGATGCATGAATGCGTCATCGGAATCGCTGAGATTGGATCTGGAATGATGCGTGAACACATCATCGGAATCTCTGAGGTTGGATTTGAAATGATGCGTGAATGCATCAACGGAATCTCACGGGGTTAACGGAAAGTAGGCTGGAGATTTTAAGAAAAGATATTCTGAAGTCCTCAAAAATAAATACAGTAATCTCTCTACTATCTGGATACATCACTATTCGGACATCGTGGGCTGATGGCCGAAACCCCAAAATTGCAAAAAAAAAAAAAAAAAAAAAAAAAAAAAATCCGATTTTTTCCGACCACGCCAGTTTGAATTTCCTGACTGCCCCGACTAGCTCCCTTCCCACTCAGTCTCCCTCCTACTAGTTCTGTCTCAACTCCTGTGAACAGTGGATGGCTGTCCGATCGTTTGCAGTATTTTCGTTCTTGTTTAAATAATTAAAAGTCACAGTGCTAAGGATTAAGTGTAGTTAAACACTGGATTACTGGACATGCTTCAAGAGCAATTATGACCACTGTAAAATCCTTAGAGATGGGGGTAAACAACAATCATGGACTGTAAGTAAACATTGTCAACTGCTAAATATTTTCCATAATCACTTCTAAATCCTCATTCTCTGGTTACATTTTATTTACTTCATGCTTTGTGTCCCATATTTGAGTGCACAGGCTGCGAAAGAGGTGATTTTCTCAGTGATTACCATGTCTCTTACATACGTTCACTATCTAGTCAACTGGTGAACATTTTTGCCCCACACACCTCTAAATCATAATTTTTCTGGTTACATTTTATTTACTTCATGCTTTGTGTCCCATATTTGAGTGCACAGGCTGTGAAAAGGTGATTTTCTCGGTAAAAATCGTGTCTGCCTTACTCACCTCAAAATCATCATTTTTGGGTTAAAATTTGATTAATTTATGCTTTGTGCCAATTATTTATGTGAATGGGGTCTTAAGTGCTATGCATGTCCAGGAGGGTGGTAGGTAGGTGGTTTTCTGATTTAGGTTAGGTTAGGTTAGGTTAGGGTCAAGAATGACCGGTGCTGTTGGTGAACAGTGAATGCCTTTGCCATACCTAACCCTTTTTCTGGTAACAATTTATTCATCTGATGCTTTGTATCTCATATTTTAGTGCATAAGATATGAGAAATGATGATTTTCATAGTGATAGCCACGTCTGATACTTACCTACACTAAGCTGCCAACTCGTGAACACCCCTGCCTTACTCACTTCAAATTCATCATTTTTGGGTTAAAATTCGATTAATTCATGCTTTGTGCCAATTATTTATGTGAGTGGGGTCTTAATTAAGTGCTATGCATGTTCAGGAAGGAGGTAGGTAGGTGGTTTTCTTATTTAGGTTAGGTTAGGTTAGGGTCAAGAATGACTGGTGCTGTTGGTGAACAGTGAACACCTTTGGCATACCTAATTCCTTTTCTGGTAACAATTTATTTATTTGATGCTTTGTATCCCATATTTTAGTGCATGAGATATGAGAAATGATGATTTTCATAGTGATAACCACGTCCGATACTTACTTACCCTAAGCTGCCAACTCATGAACACCCCTGCCTTATTCACCTCAAATTCGTAATTTTTGGGTTAAAATTTGATTAATTCATGCTTTGTGCCAATTATTTATGTGAATGGGGTCTTAATTAAGTGCTATGCATGTCCGGGAGGGAGGTAGGTAGGTGGTTTTCTGATTTAGGTTAGGTTAGGTTATGGTCAAGAAAGACCAGTGCTGATGGTGAAGAGTGAACACCTTTGCCATACCTAACTCTTTTTCTGGTAACAGTTTATTTATTTGATGCTTTGTATCCCATATTTTAGTGCATAAGATGTGAGAAATGATTTTCATAGTGACTGCCACATCCAATACTTATTTACACTAAGCTGCCAACTCATGAACATCTATGCCTTACTTACCTCAAAATCATCATTTTGGGGTTAAAATTCAATGAATTCTTGCTTTGTGGCCATTATTTAATGCATATGGTGTGAGAAACGGTGATTTTCATAGTGATTTCCATGTCTGATACTTACTTACACTTGATGGCAAGTTGTGAGCACCTATGCCTTACTCACCTCTAAATCGTCATTTTTTGGTTAAAATTCAGTTAATTCATGCTTTGTGTGCATTATTTATGTGAAAGGGGACTTAAGTGCTATGCATATCCAGTAGGGAGGTAGGTAGGTGGTTTTCTGATTTAGGTTAGGTTAGGGTAGGGTCATGAATGACTAGTGCTGGAGCTTCAGGGTCACTACCCGGACAAGACCACTGTCTGGACATGCCTTTGGCTCTATTATGTCGGATAGTGGAGGGATTACTATGTAATAACCTAAATAACCAGCACGGATTTAATCTGCTTTTCTTTACACACACAAATTAAATGTATCACAGTAAAATATTTCCAAAACATCATCCTTAGGGTATCAAAGCACTAGACACAATGGTCCTAATCCTACACAAGTGAAGCCCCCATTCTAGGCCAGTGATGTGCTCCACAACATCACAACTTTTTCCATACACCTGATAGCTACTGTTTACTAGAGGATATTGTTAAATCAGCTTCATAGACAACAGTGGAACCTGAATAGGCAATGTTCTTGTAATTCACTGTGGATATCATTAGTATGAAAAAATATATATATATACAATAGACTTACTATACAGGACATACTACTGACCTAATCCTCCTTCCTCCAGTACTACATCACCTCCCAACCTGGGCCGAGCATCCACTCCTCCGATGATAACCAGAGATGCTGCTATACCTGTTGCTTGTCCAACCAGGCTCCCAGGTCGGTAGTCATCAACCTGTGGGCACAAATGACTTCTATTTTATAACTAGTAAAGCCCACTGAACTCTTTAATCAATGAACAACTTAGATTTTAGCCTTTCTGAACAAGGTAAAGAAAAATACAACTATAAATGCAACAGAAAAAAATGGAATGATTGGAAACTGAACAGTCAGCTCTGAACATTTGCGAGGATTAGGTTACAGGCTAAGTCTCCTGGCAAGTGGGTGATGTTCGGTGATGCATGTAAAGAGTAATATTATTCCCAAAGATGGGTCCAACAGTCCGACATTTCTCAGCCCTCAAGAGTCCATTAGCAGCGACTCATCAATCATTTCATCAATAATTTTAACCTAACCATACCCTGGCTAGTTACCAAGAAACTAAACTAAGGCTTGTTTATGGTAGTTACTCATTAAAAGTGAGAGTGGGCTGCAGACAGAAATGAGTGTTGCCACAGAGGTAAGCATGCAGTCACTGCGAGCTAACCTTTTTGGCATTATCAAAAATACATCCTAAACAAACAGTAATCTAAGCACTCTGTGGGTTAGATATGCACACACACATGAAGCATGGTATGAATGAACCAAACCAAATGCATGGGTCGATTGCAAAAAAAAGTCAGCTGATTACCTGCTAGCAGCTGCAAGGAAGTGGTGAAAGCTTTGTTATTCAGGTATTTTCACTTTAAACAAATGATTTGATGCATAATTTTCCCTCACAATTTATTGGTGGATGCTGAAGATGAATAATTAATAAACTGAGTAAATTCTTTTGCCAGGTTGCTTCCTGTGTTTTACGCTGCTGCAAGTTACAGTCCATGCATTTTTTTCTTTGCTTTAATTTTTTAATTCTTCTCCCAAGATCAATTTGTGGATAAGGAGGAGATGCAGATGTTTGTTTCATGGATGTTCAGGGCTAACTGTATATAGTGGAAAACCTTCAGGGTAACCAAATGAACTCACCTGGGAAGTCTCATTCAAATCCATCAAACTGCCTACAAAGAGTTATGGCAAAGACAGACAGACAGACACATAGACAGGTTGAATCTCACACAATGGTATAGGGCAAGTTGCTGAATATGATACAGTACCATCCAGCTTTGCATGACTGATAAACCTGTAATGTATAAAACATAAATAAACGTCTAAGAGAAGTTTTATAAGCCTTGAAATCATATACCAGAGTTCTGTGACATACTTTGAAAAAAAAAAGGGGGGGGAAGGGGGGGAAGCAGTAAACAGATGCATCCTATACTGAAAATGGAGTTTACCTTACACAGGCCCCTAAGGCTGTGCTTACTTTCAGTTGAAACTGGGAGAGATCTGACAGCAAGTGTGACACAAGTCCAAGTCTTTCAATTATAGCATCATTAATGACTGCATTCCAGACGGGAAGGGCATGTAGTGTGCGAACCAGTGCCACAACTGCCTCCACCACTGTGCTTGAGTGCGTTGATGTCATTGCTACACATGCACCAGCACTCTTCTTACCTGAAATACCAACATGAAAGAATGTTAGATTGTACTTTTTAATTTTTTCTTATGGCATTTTTTCTTTCCTCTAAGATTTCATACCTTAATATTTCATATATTTTTACTCATATATCATAACCAAGCACTTTCTTCCAGCCCTTCCAAGCCTCCTCCCACCCTCAAACTCACTTAAAACAGAAAGAAAGACAGACTAGTCTGTTAGATATGAGGATGGAAAGTGAGCACAATATGAATCACTAATACCAAGTTCTGAGTTGAATTAATGGTATTTCAACACTCTCCTTTGAAATGATTGCAGTCAAACTAGCCACTTCCCTGACACCATATTCAGATATCTTATTTCTCCATGAAATATGCTAGAGTGAGAAGTGGTTGGAAGAAGTTCAGGGAGCTGTTGCCTCTCCTGACATTGAGAGGACTCTCCTTACGTGCTAAGGGGTCTTTGTATGCAGCATGTGTTAGGAGTGTGATGCTGTATGGTAGTGAGACCTGGGCAGTAAAGGAAGAAGATATTCGCACGTTTAAACATACAGAAATGACAATGATTAGGTGGATGTGCAGTGCATCCCTGCGTGCAAGGCCTGGGGGGGCTGGGTTTACGATAGAAGAGTTGAGAGGTAGGATGGGACTGGAGTGTATTGGTGTTGTGATGAGGAGAGGTGGGCTGAGGTGGTTTGGACATGTGGAGAGGATGGGGGATGATAATTGGGTACAGAGAGTGAGAAGTGTTAATATTGGGGGAGGGGTTGGGAGGGGTAGACCGAGAAAGACATGGGACGAGGTCATTAAATGTGACTTAAGGGTTAAGGGACTGAATAGGGAGGCTGCCAGAGATCGAGCAGCGTGGAGAGCCACCATTAGGTGACCAAGGCCGACACATGCAAGCATATTGGAGCCTTCAAAAACGAAAAACGAAAATATGCTGTAA
Organism: Birgus latro; assembly: GCA_018397915.1. NCBI lineage: Eukaryota > Metazoa > Arthropoda > Malacostraca > Decapoda > Coenobitidae > Birgus > Birgus latro. The sequence goes on from JAGKTI010004278.1 coordinate 35,862, forward strand.
GACTGTTTTTCCCACCTAATCACTCTAGTGCATTACTAGCAGTGTAATTTAAGGTGGAGTTGCATGAAATGAATTTAAAAACAATGCAACTTAATGCAGTGTTCTACTATCCAAGAGTTTAAATGTTCAAATAAGTAAGTCAACACTATAAAACAATTTCTAGAGACTTGAATCTTTCATAATTTGGGTACTCTAGATCAAAGTCCTCAAATTTTTCCTGGACATTCCCCATTTTTGCCAGAAAATCTTTGATGATTTACCCATCCCCCAACTCCAAAAGGAAGGACCCTCCCACTCCTCCTTTGGGACTTATTTTAAATATCTCCAGATTCTAGAGTCATTCATCTCCATTTGGTTTTACATTTTACTATTCAAAGGCAAGAAATATACTGTGGCCATATTATGGAGATTTTTTAAAAAGTTTGGGGAATATTATAGACATTTTGTGCTTTTGTGCAGAATAATATTTATTTGAGGATCAAAATTCTTACTTTCCCCTTAAAAACCACAAATTAAAAGCCAAAAGGCATCTGACCATAAAATATATGAAATCTATAACCAACACAATAACAAAATGCTGCTTGGGCTATTTTGGTCTAGCTTATTCCACCCCTGGAATGTCCAATATTCTCCCCCCACCTCCTCCACTGGGGAATTTCCCCCCATTTGGGAAATTCAGTTTGGGATCATTAACATCAGTATGTGAGGGATAACATACTGGCTGGTGTGATGGTAGGGTCATTAGCACAGGTGAGGATGGTGTTGCCAAGAAGTGAGAAGATGCGGTCCAGCAGTGCCTGACGCTCGCCAAGGTCATCAATGCGGTGGGGCAGCACTGATGTCAGTAACCGTAGTGCCAAAATCTGCACAAAATTCATCACCCTAAAGCATTATCCTTTGAACGTACTTCAATGAAATGAAAAACAAACAAACAGACTGCATGCACATGAATTCTCACATGCATAAACATACACATCCATTAGCACTCTCTCTCTCTCTCATACACACACACACACACACACACACACACACACACTACAGTACTTCAGTTAAAACAAAGCAACAGCTGCTACCTGATGTTTCTGTAAATTAAACTCATAATATGATGAAAGCTCTTACAATCCTCTAGCAAGACAATAACAGAGCAGCATGCCCTCATCTGAGTATGAGGATGTGTTTGAAAAAAATCCATTGCATGGCAATTTGTCATATATCAAGTCATTTATAACATGGGTTCAATGGGGACAAGTTTTTTTTGGCCAAAGGTCACCCACCCAACAAAGTCTAAAAACAAGTTTCCAACTCACCTAAACTAGTAGCTATCTCACTTCACTACACTTCACTTGCTGCTTGAACTCCAACACTACATTATTGTTACAGTATATTAATGACATTATCACACATGACAGTTATGAGTGCAAAGGCCATCTAGGAGCAAACTAATGACTGTACAATTGTGTAAGGGCAATCATATAACTGAAAACAGCAATTACTGTATATATCAACCAGTGAGACATCATACAGGATTATGTTTGAAAACTTTATGATTTGTCATAAAAATTCATATCTTTTCCATCATCGTATAAATGATTTACGGGTCTGCTGTACAATAGTTTCCTCAATTAAACCACATAAATCAACAATACTTGTACTGTGACAGCAATAGATTACAACTACAGCTACCATAATGAGAAAATTCTTTAATTTATATGGCAAGACTATAGTGTACGATGTATGAACTAACCCTTCGGTACAGCGATGCAGGGCCAGTGAAGGTTTGAGCCAAGCTGAGTATGAGGTTGACCCACGGTGGAGTGGCAAGGGAACGACAGAGGGCAGGGGAGCAACTGACTGACCGCACCACACCCAAAGTGCACCACGTTTCATACTGTTCAACCAGCAGTGGGTCGCGATCTTCATCCTGTCTCGTTCCTGCCTGAACATGAGAAAAATGCACTAGGTCATCTCAGAAGTACAGTACTGTATCTCTATTTTTCATCATCATCATCATCATCCTAGCTTATACCGGTACCAGCAATGCAGCATAATGGATTTTGCCTAGGAACTAATACTATCAATAGCAAACAAGACATGATCACTCAGTGTTCACAAAGGTGGCTGACAGTTCTACTTCTAAGCTTTTCTTTTTCTTATTTTCTGCATTCTATCCACCCTGGATTTTTTTAATGAAAAATAACTTCAGGATAAAATTTTAAATGAGAACTTGTGCTATTAGCAAGCATATCAGTATACAAGCAACCCCCCAAATTCACATGCCCAAAATTCATGGTCCCCACTTTTACGTGAATTTTCCTCCAGTAAAATTTTTTCCAGCGATCCAAGTCCACGGAAAGCAATGGGAGGCATTCGCAGCATTTCGTGGTGTCGGTTATTTCTTGCGTTCAGCCAGCCCCATACTGTTTCATGAGAAGGCTGCAACCATACATACCCCACACCTAGGCCCCCACCACTCTCCCTCTCTCTCACCTGCGGTCACACCATAAACATTTCCACTATGCCACGCAAGGTACCTGTACTGATTAACTTTTAAAATTCTTTATTACCCTACTCTAATTGCTCTCAGTTTTGCAAAGGCTTCAATTGCAGTGCTGTGCTATACTGCAGAGCAAAGTATAGTCCCATTTTATGAATTTTTATGCATGTTAGTGTGATAACTTATACCTCCATGTGTGTGTGCCATACTGGGGTCGTGGCCTAGGGTCAGTATTTCTTTGTGCCATGGCCTAGTTCTCCCACATATGTTAACATTACAACTGTAGTGCTGTGGTAAACAGTAGAGCATTACGGTCCTATCTGGTGATTTATTGTGATAACTGTGTGATAACTTGTTATCCCACAGGTGTATCCAGCATGGGCCCCAAGCAAACTGCCTCTTCTAGTGGTGAGGGCACCACCCCTAAGCACCATAGGAAAATGATGAGCCTAGATGGCAAGGTGAAATTGCTGGATAAGTGTAGGGAGGGCATGACGTATGCAGCTGTTGGAAAACTCTTTAATGTAAACAAGAGCACAGTATGCTCCATTAGGAAAAGCGAGGAAAAGATTAGGAAGGCGCTGGAAGTGACTGTGCCTTCCTCAGCTAAATATATGTTGCATGCCAGGGATGTGGTACTATCTAAGATGGAGAATGCTTCCTATCTTTGGACAGCGAACCAAAACTGCCGCGGCGTCGGTGGCAGTCAGCAACAACAAAATAAGCCTTAACTTTTTATAATCATACCCATTTACTGGTCATTTCTTATTAAGGTAAACTGTATACTGTAATGTACAGTAGTACCATATATTTTTGTGCTGTTTCAAGCTAGTCTTAGGTTCCTATGATGGTTTCTAGGGGCTTACAAGGGTTATAGCCCACCATAGGGGAATTCTGGGGTGGTGCCTCACTTACGCAGAAATTCCAAATTCACGGGGGTCTGTGTCCCCTAACCCTCATGAAATTGCAGGGGTTGCCTGTACACATAATAAATACTTCACCCACCTGTATGATACTGTGAAGTAGAGCGGCAAATGTTCTAAGGCTGGTAGGAGACATGTGGTGTGCATTAAGGCCTGTAGAAACCAACAGAGATCGCAGCAGGTGCAGACAAGAGTCTCGCACCACCATCATTGGATGCTTCCGACTCAGGGTGGATTCTGTCACTGAAGAAAAAAGTGCATTTCCAGTACAAATCAAAATACAGACAATACTACCTAACACATGGATGGCAAGCTGTGAGAGACTGCTATAGGACTGTGTACCACTATAGGCCTCCCCATTTCTCATCCCCAAGCCCACCCACCTGCTTCCAGCTTTTATACTGGATACACAAGTCTATCTGCTCCACCTTTGTACCCTGTGCTGCACCTTTAGCCTCCATACAAAATGTCTCCTAACAGTACAGTGCTAGTTTACTGTTTGTATATCATCCAAATCCAATGCTGCCCCACAGAGAAGCATAGGAGCCTGGGGCTAGGCAAGTTGGTCCTGACATTTAAGATGAAAGTGACCAGCCTCGTTTCGTTTAGTTTTTTTAAGGCTCCAACATGCTTGCATGCGTCGGCCTTGGTCACCTAATGGCGGCTCTCCACGCTGCTCGATCCCTGGCAGCTTCCCTGTTCGGTCCCTTAACCCTTAAGTCACACTTAATGACCTCGTCCCATGTCTTTCTCGGTCCACCCCTCCCAACCCCTCCCCCAATATTAACACCTCTCACCCTCTGTACCCAATTATCATCCCCCATCCTCTCCACATGTCCAAACCACCTCAGCCTACATCTCCTCATCACAACACCAATACATTCCAGTCCCATCCTACCTCTCAACTCTTCCATCGTAAACCCAGCCCCCCCAGGCCTTGCACACAGGGACGCACTGCACATCCACCTAATCACTGTCATTTCTGTACGTTTAAACCTGCGAATATCCTCTTCCTTTACTGCCCAGGTCTCACTACCAAACAGCATCACACTCCTAACACATGCTGCATACAACGACCCCTTAGCACGTAAGGAGAGTCCTCTCAATGTCAGGAGAGGCAATAGCTCCCTGAACTTCTTCCAACCACTTCTCACCCTAGCAACCGAGCTAACACCAGCCCCACCTCCGGCACATAACATGTCTCCCAAATAAGGAAACTCTTCCACACACTCAAGAGACTCACCTGCAAGTTCAACCCTCTCACGCCTAACAATCTCCACCTGCTCTCCCCGACACGCCGCACACATGAAATCAGCATCATCTCGCAGTCTACCTCTAATACCACTACATCTCTTGTGCACCCACTTATCACAAACACTACACAAGATTGAATTGCTTCCCACACCCTTGTGGCAAACTGCACATGGCCACTCTCCCTCTTTTCTGATTGTACCGCCCCCAACCCTAGATATCATCACTTTTGTTTTATCTGCATTCACCCTCAAGCCCTTGTGCCCCATACCATCTCTCCACTTCTTAAATCTTTCCTCTGCCTCCTTTTCATTCTCCGCAATCAACACCAAATCATCAGCATACAACATCTCCCATGGGAGTCCATCTCTGAAGTCACGTGAGAGGGCTTCAAGCACCTCACTCATATTTATGCATATAAGAAACATGGGGTGATTGAGAGGCATGCTGGGGTTGTTCACACTGAGTCTGCTACAGAGGCTCATGAGTCCCAGATGATTCAAGTGAGTCATCCATGTGTTTGTCCTCACAACCCTTACCTGCCAACACCACATACAAAGTCTTTATCTTGATCAACAGAGTCCTCATCGATGAAGTCATTGACAGAGTCCTCCAACAATGTATCAGGGTTAAGCTAATAAACTGTGGGCCAGATGCAACCTGGTAATCATTGCTGTTTCCTTTTACACCTAATTCACCACTAATTTTTATATCTTAGTCAAGACTAAGTTCTTCACCTTTCTACTGCTTGGTGAGGAATAGCTGCACACACCTTAATATCATTCTCTCTAATTACCCAGACAGATGACTCATTTGTCGTGTAATTTCTTGTGAATCAGAGAAACACTGACCAAAATCAATAAGTTCAGTAATTTTCTTCTTAATAGCAAATATCAAATAATTACATTTCGGCATTACCTGAAACTCAACGACCTAATTTATGGTGATAAACACTGGCTAGGTGCCTCATGGTATCTGTTCCCATCTTTACCCCTTACCTGTCCCCAGAAGAATTCTTGCATCACACATCCATGAAAAAGGTGTCAGAGTCATCAAACATTTCAAAGAAAATGGACCAGTGGGTAACACATGGGAAAAAACAGTGCTGCTGAAAAGGTAGCTGTGAAATTGTGATGACAACAGAACATGTATGACATTAAGACCCAAGAGCACCCCAGTTAGGACACAGGATCTGATGTCATACTTTAAGACAAAAGCTGAGCAACAACAGCACTTGGCTTGCACTGTGGAAGAGACAGACCACATGAGAGGCTGGCACAATATATTTTACTGACAGAGTGCTACACCAAATTCGCTCAATTAAAATCACATTACAAGAAGAACAACTATACTGGAAGTCAGGGTATGCCAGCATCAAAATAATTAAACTATAACTCCATATGCATTGACTGGTTTGTCCCTCAACCCAGCATGACTATTTTGTCCAATGGTCAAACTGTGTTCATCTCAGTTACCGGTAAATGCTATGCTTGTACAGTCTGTCACCTCTACTGTGTATTTACATGCTTCCTTCCATAGGCTTTTTCCTGCTATTGTACTTTCACTGATGATAAGACAATTCTTTAGGATGCATATATAGGCAAACCCCGATTTAATGATGCAATTGGTTATGTAAAAACCCGCTGCTAGGCGGGGTATTGTATCTCGGGGTAGAGTTAACATGCAAAGTATAGGGATACGGTTTTGAGCCTTGGGTTTTCCCCCCAGCCAAGTCCTAAACCCGCCCAAATGAGTCCGAAAACAAGTTTCTAGATAAACTAAACCCCCATATAGCTCTAAAACAAGCTAAACTAAGCCTAAAAGCAGTTTATAACTCAAAAAATTCTGAAAATCATCAAAAATGTCTGGAAAAAATCAAACTTAGTAAACAGTACCCCAAAATGACAATGTTCACCCCATCTGTAACTAAAATGCATTGATCTAAGTCTAAAAACAGTACAGTATATAAATCAACCTAAACACAAAATTTAAGCCTAAAATATCATCAAAAGTGGTTTTGAAAAAAAAAAAAATCGTTATACAGGGGTTTGGCCATTGTTCAGCGGGGCAGGGTGGTATTTCTACACCCATCGCTATGCCGGGGTATTGCATCTAGGGGTATCGTATCTCGAGGTCTGCCTGTATCTGCTATTTTACATAACTTTTTACTTAATAAGTTTAAAAGTTTATATAAGTTAAATTTAGGCTGTCTATGGTAGGGTTCACAGTTTAACTTACATGTACACCAATGATGCACTTCACACTTCCTCAATATTGTAACTTGCATCTACCACTGATGATCTGGCGCAGATGGTACTTCGAATACTCAGTGTATACCAGCCATGGGTTCCTTCTGGTCCCTCTTTCTTCAACTTACAATGCTAATATCAGCATAGGATCCATTCTTCTTTCATAACTTTCCACTACCCACTATCACTAAGAAATACCAGAACCTTCACAGGTGGCATCCCCCAAGGATCTATTTTATCCCCTACACTCTTTAACCTGTGCATGCACGACATACCCACACCCCACACATCACAGATACACATAGTTTCCTGTGCAGATGACATAACACTTGTATGTGTGCACTAGGACACAAACACAGCTGCACAAATCCTCCAACCTTGCCTCAATACACTACACGAATGGTTCACCACAAGCAGGCTCAAAATAGCCCCAGCCAAATCTACAGTGACCCTTCTCACAACTGGACAGCAGAACACAGTCACATTCCACACCTCACCATAAACAACACTCCCCTACCACACACACACACACACACAAAATCCTTGGTGTAACATACAATACATCAATGTCATTTAAACAACACATTACAAACATTAAAAACAAAATAACACCAAGACTCAATGCCTTGAGATCACTTGCTCATATAACAATTGGACACAACAAAAAAAACACCACCACGGTATACAAACAATATATATGTTCAGTGATGAATAATGGAAGCCCTGCTTGGGCTCCTAACCTCGCTAAAACACACTACAACACTCTACAGACCATACAGAACAAGGCCCTACAAATAATCACAGGCTGCACAGCTACTACACCCGCAGACCACCTACATCAAAAACCAAAGTCATCAAAGTCAAGGATCACCTAGACATGAGAGGCACCCAAATTCTCGCTGCAGCCTCCACAAACCCACAACATCCACTACACTACATGACAGCATATCCACACACACCAAGGAACATCAAAACAACACCCAGCACATGATCTTATACACAAATACTGTCATCTCTCCCCCCTCACCCACCTCAGACCAGCTTCCAGAAGCACACCCATACTCATATCACTTGCTGCTCCATTCAGTCACTTAAACACAACACATAACTGCATGCACAGCCTTCTGATATCCACCCTCCCTGAATCATATCTTCCTTGTGAGGACAGGGTCCACCTGGCCAGGCTGAGAAGTGGGCATCATGCAGCCCTCTTAAGTTACCAGAAGAGGCAAGATGACTCCGTCGCTGATGCCTGTCCAAAATGTAACACAGCACCCCAAACTATTAAGCATATTATGGAAGACTGCATTGCACACAATCACCTACACCAACAACACAACATACACTCCTTGAGAGCTCTGTGGGAAAGCCCGGTCTCAGCCACGGCCCTCCTTAGGGACTCGGGGCTGTTCGACCAGACTGCCTAGGGAACAACTACTACTGCTAAGAAAGAGAAAACAAACAACTTCCCAATGTTTCACCAGAGACTTCAACAGCAACCCTCCTCCTCCACTCAACACAACACTTCACTGATATATCTTGTACACAAACACACAGCTAATGCAGACACCCCAAACCTCCAAACAAACAGCATCCTTCATGAGCTCCAACCAGATATTCATCCTAAAGAAACTGACAATCTCAGAGAGACATGAGTGCATCTAGCCAAACTATAATGAGGCCAACACCCCTCTGTTTCAGTATCAACACAAAACAAAATTCAACTCACATTCTGACAACAGAGACAATCCTTCATATGTTAATCAAAAGATTTCTTGGAGTGCCTGGATGAAATGGTCAGATTCCTGCAATTCACCAGGTTCACATCAAGATGAGCCTAAGGCCACAACAGTAACTTCCTTGAGATATTCTTCAAATCTTGTTTATATTAAGATGACTGTACAGCAAAAGAGTGTGATTGTCCTTCTGCCAGGACAACAGCACATGGCTCCTAAACATTTGCTAATTTCTCGGGGCACCCTCACAAAACATACTTACGTCATGAGGACTGGGAATAAAGTACAGTATCTCATTATCAACACTCTGTATTACTGTACTTCATCCATCCATCCATCCACTATCCAATCCTATGTCGCCCCACAGAGAAGCGTACGAGCCCAGAGCTAGGCAAGTTTGTCCTGACATTTAAGATGACAGTGACCAGCCTCACTCATCCCTGAGTGGCATTACATGAGCAATAAACCCCAACCCCCCCTTAGATATAAACCTTCACCGGCTCAATCCAACTGGAGCGCCATAATTACCCACTAAATCACCAGGCGCCAAAATTTGGTTATATGGTCACCACCCAGTGTAGTAAATGGTTTCCTGGTGTACAGGAAACCATCTGGCTTGTCACTCAGTGTAGAGTCACCCACAGGCAGAAGTACGAGGAAAGAATGAAGGAAAGAAAGACAGAGAAGGGAGTGTAAAGTCACCTGTAGGCAGAAGGACAAGGAAAGAATGAAGGAAAGACAGAAGAGGATTGAAGGAAAGAAGGATGGAGGAGAGGAAAGGGCAGACACCCGAGAGCAGACCTACACTGAGTGAGTGGATGGTGAGCACCCCCACCTACCACATATTTATTGTATTTTGATTGGAAGAGGCCAAATATAAAGCTACTAAATATAACTTTTCTTTCTTCAGTATTTATCCAACCTCATCACTAATTGTAGACTAAACAGTCATTTTTCAAGGGTTTTCACTAAATTATATTATCTATGATTTAATATTTTTGTCATAAAAAAAAAAAACTTGTCTTCTTTCAAGAACAGGTATAGCCCACTGAAATGGAGAGAAAAAAATATGATGCATGAAATCTCCTAAACAGACATCATACATAGGCATATTCTTTTCTAATCATTGTCAAAATAACTGGAGGCATAACTTTCTCGTTTTCGAAATCAATTTTTCACACCTTACCTCATACAGTATTTCCCCTCAACTATTTTCCATACTAATACTGCACTGTAGATGATTAACCCTGATTAAGATGCAGGATGGAATGTTATCTCCTTCAGTGTTAATGAGGCACAACACTTTAGACACTATCACACCTGAAATGTGGAATGGACTTGGTGGGCATTAGCAGCAGAGCTTTCAGGCATAAATTGCAGACTCTCACAGAGTTAGCAAGAAAGAACAACTTTTCCCACACAGTTTTTACACTATAATCTTTACCTACCAGTAAGGGAACTGAAAGAATAAAAAATACATATTTGGAGTTTTGAAAACACACTTGCTCTAAAATTTTAGCCATTATATAACAGCTCACCAATCATAACAGGCATTATACTCAATATGTCCCAAGAGGAATACTGTATTCAATGAACTATATCTGTCAGTACCAAGAGATACCCTGCATCTTCTTACTGCCACAGAATGCTGTATTACAGGGGTTCCTAACCTTTTTCTGCCCACAGCCCAATTTTCCATAATATACTCTAACCCTATACTCTACATGGGAAATATTTCTATAATTGAGGGTCAGTGCTCTATCACTTAGTTTAAATGGAACTTAATTACAGAATGTGTATCTGCATTCAGTATTATATTACCATCAATGTGAACACAAGAGACAGACTTTATCTATGCACTCTTTGTCTATTGCAAAAGATCATTAAAGGAGGTATGTAGTGAAGTCATTACCCACCATATGTGTTCCAAGCCACGTTGTCTCATACTGTACCTCATATGAAACAAAAGGGGTGAGACTGTATCTGAAATTTTCTACTCATCAAATTCATACCTAAAAGGGGATAAAAGAGCCATACTCCTGATCTCCTTATGCCATATCAGCATGGAAAATTGGCTTGGGATGATGATGATGACTACGATATCCTAAGCATCATAGTATCAACATAGTTCAACCTGTTTTCCAACCTAAAAAGATGGGATGAGACCAAAGTATCTCACTGCGAGGTAATTTATCACCTATTTTGGGAACATTTAGACTGTAAAGTATTGCTTATATCTATTACATATTGTACTCATGAAATCTCCTCAGATTTCCAAAACAATATTTTCCTTCAGTAACGGAGAGATAGATCTGAACTTCAGACACATAAAACAGGAAGTCAACATTTCTTAACACAAAATTGGGAGCATATAACTGCAATTTCTATGTCTCAAACTATATACGATGCCATTCTTTACTACAGTATCTGATCTGTGTCACATAGATCTATTACAATAAAACAAAGAGCTGTGTTTCATTAACCTTAAAATCATCCATTATGCAACACTGGAGTTCTACAGAAATTTCACATATTTTTTAGACATCACAAATACTTAAAAAGTGGTAAGGGCCCAGCTACATATCCATACCACACCACATCAACACTTTGTTATGCATACATCATCACCCATACTCACTGTTTAACATTCTGTATCTTGCAGTTGGCAATTTTAACCTTCTGCTTTGATACATGCAAGGCAGGCTTTCTCAGGAACAATCAAACCAAGAAGCTGAAGCATGATACTGTCACAGTCTGATACTGTTACAATGTTTTGTGTGATGGGAAAATTTAGCTACTTGCAGGTAGCAATGAGAAGTAAAATAGGATACATTCAAGAGAATATTAATGCAACAAGACACAGATACCTGTACCCTACAACACCTAAAAAAAATTGTTTTGCATATGAGGTCAGATACTGAAGCACCTGTGTTTCTGAGAAATCAGGAATAAATTCAGCCAAAAATAATAATAATAATAATAATATAAAAAAATAAAATAAAATAAAAAAATAGAAGCAGACATGCACCCATTCATGTAAGAAAAGGCATGAAATGATTGGCCAGTCAGTTGATTTGAACATGGCAAGAGTTAGAGTGACATACCAGGGCAGTAGGGAGCCTGGCGAGACTGAAGAGTGTGAAGAAGATTCCTCATGGACCACAATGCTTTAAATACAGAATGGACCTTGTGATTCTCAACCTAGCAACTCTAATATAATGAAGAACAGTACAACAAAACCAAGGTGTATGACACATTATATAAGGTCTGTATTCATTAATCAAATTACCACTATAAACAGAGGAAAGCCTGTTCTATAAGGGCTTTTAAGCAGGGCTGGATTTAGGGAAAAACTGGTTGGGCAACTGCCCAGAGGCCTCCACCAACTGAAAGCCACCAACATCCCCATGTAAATTAAGTTAGTCACTTGAATGCTCTAATATTTTAATATTCTATTCTTCCTATTTCCAGACGATGTTCAACTATGGGGAGGGCCTTTGATGGTGGAAGAGTTAACGAACACTAAATCTAACCCCCCGCAGTTAGAAAATTCTCTCCTAAGTGTAATAAAATCATCAGGACATGGCATGAATAAAATGAAAAGTTGAAGAGGTTACCATACTTATACATAACAACTGCTATATGCAACGACTGCTCTTGGGTGGATACTAGAGAAACATACCGGTATATAACTGACATTTGTGGCAGGAGTCACCGTCCCCTATTCATCTGAGCCTTCAATATACTGGTATTTTACAGTTTAAACCTTTCAAATGATTGGGCGACCTAGGCTGCAACAATGTGTGCTTTATACTAGTAAATTTGTTCATTTAGTTTCTCCATGATGCTCTGACATACAGACACTACCACCAAATCTCATATAGTTATGTGAACTGTAGGCAATACTTTCTGTGCTTGCAGGCATACAGGCCTTCCAATAAAAAAATGGGAGGCTGTGAAGACCTCCTACCAAACATAAAACCTCCCCTTGCTTATCATGTGTCTTGTATCTTGCAACATATTACAAAGTTATATTTGTGACGATATGTAAATTTCTGCACAAAAAAATCATATTATTCTTGATCACCTATCTACTGTAATTTGACAGAAAAACATGAAAATAATTCATGTAATCAGAGAGGACACGAAATAATTTAACAATAAAAAAATATGATCCGTGGTAAGTGGGAGAACTCATCATCCACTCACTCAATGTAGTGTTGCTCTCAGGTGACTGCCCTTTCCTCCCTTCCTTCCTTCCCCTTCTGTCTTTCTTTCCTTCATTCTTTCCTCTTCCTTCTGTCTACAGGTGACTCTACACTTAGTGACAAGCCAGATGTTTTCCGGTACACCAGGAAACCATTTACTACGCTGGGTGGTAACCACATAACCAAATTACGGCACCTGGTGGTTTAGTGGGTAATCATGGCACTCCAGTCGGACTGAGCCTGGGCAGGTTTATATCCAAGGGATGGTTGGGGTCCATTGCTCACATAATGCCACTCAGGAATGAGTGAGGCTGGTCGCTCTCATCTTAAATGTCAGGGCCAACCTGCCTAGCCCTGGGCTCCTACACTCCTCATGGGGTAACACAGGATTAGATGATGGTGATGATAAAAAAAAAAAATATGAGAGCCGGGACCTCCAACAGGCATTTGCTGAGGGCCCTCACAGTTATAAATCCAGCCCTGCTTTTACAGGTTATCAGATACCTACACTGGTGTCCTACACAGAAAAAAAAAAAAAAAAAAGAGCTTGTGAAACAAGCTAATGGTATACAGTATACCGTACTTTACATAAGCCAACATTGTTCTGTTTAAACATAAATCACATTAATTCACCATTCAAACAGTGTGTAAATCTTATCTGTTGCCAAAATGAAGAATAAGCAAATCTGGTATCATCAACATGTCAAAATCTAAACCAATAAAAAAAAAAACACACACTAATCAAATTATTACTGTCTGTGTTAACACAGTGATGATCTGTTTAGATGTGGAAACTATCAGTCATTTCCTATAATACTGCTTGACAAAAAAACTGCTGTACACATCATCTCACAATCCACATACTCTAACACTGAGTAACTCAGGAACCAGTTATCACAACTGGGTGGTTGGCCTTATAGGCCAAGGTGCCAGTAAGGTCAGTAACTACCATTTCAATGATGACTGATGGTAGTGCCTGCTATCAAGTGAAAAGATCTACACCCACTATCATGGTCAATGACCTCTGAATACAACATAAACTTATACCTTTCAAACATTCTGAATAAGGTAACTAATTTTACCAGCCAATATCTATTCTTTTCTCTATAAAAAAGATATTGAAGCATTCAGCATATGGATCCAGGCAGTGTTGGATTACACAGATGAAAAAAAAAATCTAATTTAAAATTTGATGAAAATAACATAAACAAGTTTGATGTCTATATGAAGTAAATCTTCTAAAAGTGGACATACCAAATAGGAAGTCATTTATTTTACCAAAATTACTGTAACACAAACATCCCCCCCCCCCCAAAAAAAAAAAGCATATTACTGATTGAAAGGTCACAGGCATTTTATGTGTATTTTTGATACTCAGTCTCATATTACAGTAGTATTTTTCGGCTGACAGATACTTAATTTTTTAAAGCTGCCATGAATGGCAATCTTTCCTGCACCTACTGGTATGCATCACATAAGGACTGCAGAAGATACTGTAGTCATCAATAGGTATGGACTAGAAAGCATCAAGACCACATACCTCTGCCAATAAGATTTATGACTTACTTTTGTAATTCCTCTTTCCTACCAGACAAATACCTTTAGATTCACATAATCAATTAACTCTATAGTCTTGTCTGCCCCGTTATACAGTATGAGAGAGCACATACCTCTGTACCTCTACCAACACCAATCAAATTTATAATTTCCGCATTCAGATTGGGATCCACCTCAAAACTGAATCAACTCTTCCTTGACCCACAGCCCACCTATCCAAAAAAAAATTTGCTGAAATCTGAAGACAACTTCCTAAGATATCTTATGCACAAACAGACACAGGTGAGTACATAACCTCCTCCAATTTCATTGGTGGATGTAAAAACAGATGCTGAATTTGTCATTAATGACTTGATAATGTCAGACTTTATAATCTTGGAAAAAAAGGCAAGTACTGTACTTTGCATATTTTGAACTTAATATCAATAAAATCTAATACTACCAACACATTCAGTATAAATGTGTGTGTGAAAAAGAGGTTTATAGCAACAAGAGTACAGTACTGTATCTGCTAAATTTTATCCACTCTGATTTCACAAACTCCCGATTTTGTGCACAAAATCTTTGTTATCAATGCCCAATTTAGCAACCAAAACACAGGTAAATTATGTTAAATCACAATATATCTCCATTAGTCTCTGTCATTACAGGTGGATGCACTCAGTGCAACAAAATACAATAATGCCAGTCATGCAGCTTCAGCATTGTTTCAGTCATTGGCAAAGCTATATCTCCAGTAACCCCACTTCATCCTCAGCAATCATTATGCATTCACATTAACCTCTAAATACCTACACATAAGATATACAAAATGTAACCCACATAAATGAACACTAAACAAATGCCAAGTCTATCTATCTATAACCAGAGGCCTTAATCCCCACAAGAGGTAGCCACAAACAAATCACCTCCACATTGCCCTGTCCCCAACCATTTTGTTGCCCTCTTCCCAAACACCTGAAGTTCAGTACAATGAAGCTGTATGGGAACAGGGCAGACAGTTGTTTTTACCCCCTACTTTCCCTGTCGCTGTTTAATTACAAGCTCTATGTTTGCTACTCAACATCAAAAATTATCAAAGAATATTTAATTGATCAGATGTTAATGCAAGCATACCTTGACAAAGCATATTTAATTGATCAGATGTTAATGTAAGCATACCTTCACTTACTTCACAAAACATATAGTGTATAAAGTAAAAACATCAGTTGTTACACAATGGTAACACTACTGCCTCTATGCACACGCGCACACACACACACACACACACACACACACACACACACACACACACAC